>VURO01035941.1:0-10740 GCA_015108175.1 Pelvicachromis taeniatus
GTGGGTAGTGACCGAAAGAACGAGATCGCGGATATGGGCTTCCTCCGAAGGGTGGCCGGACTCTCCCTTAGGGATAGGGTGAGAAGTTCGGCCATCCGGGAGGAGCTCAGAGTAGAGCCGCTACTCCTCCGCCTCGAAAGGAGCCAGTTAAGGTGGTTCGGGCATCTGATAAGGATGCCTCCTGGGTGAGGTGTTCCGGGCATGTCCCACCGGGAGGAGGCCCCGGGGCAGACCCAGGACACGCTGGAGAGATTATATCTCTGGGCTGGCCTGGGAACGCCTTGGTGTTCCCCCGGATGAGCTGGAGGAGGTGGCTGGGGAGAGGGAGGTCTGGGCTTCTCTGCTTGGGGTGCTGCCCCCGCGACCCGGCCCCGGATAAGCGGCAGAAGATGGATGGATGTTTAAAGTTAACATTTTAAACTTGTGCTGCTGACCATGGTGTCACACGTGATGTCCTTCAGCCTGAAGTACTGTGGTCTGTCAGTGAGGTAGTTGGAGATCCAAGCAACCAGGCAGGGGTCCACCTGCATCCTTTTCAGTTTTTCCTCAAGCAGAAAGGGCTGGATTGTGTTATAGGCACTCAAAAAGTCTAGGAACAGGATCCTGACTGTGCCCTTTCCCTAATCCAGGTGTGAGTGAGCTCTGTGTAGGAGGTACAGAATAGAAAACTTCACACCGACATCTGCCTTGTAGGTGAACTGTAATGGGTCCTGGTAGTCAAGTCAATAAAGATGCACAGAAAAGAAGATCGGACACCAACCAGGGAGGATCAGAAAGTCAAACGCAACAATATTATCATCCCCTTTGTAGCTGGTTTATCAGAGTCTTCTCCAAGCACGACATCCCAGTGTACTTCAGACCCAGCCACACACTTCAGCCTCGACTGAAGAAGTCACTTGGATGAGTGTCAAAATGTTTCTCCCACTGAAAACGCTACGTCCAAATGAACAGAATCAACTTTTTGGCATTTACTTACCTGGATGATGCATCAAGATGTTGAAGAAGTTGTTGAGTTTGTTTGCCTTCTTTATCTGGTGATTTTGACACCATCCCAGACGTCCCTCATGTGGTTTTCCCCCAACTTCTGCTCCACATTCCTCCTGTAGGTGTCTTTTGCTTCCCTTCCCCATAAGATGCTGTAAGACAAGGGTCCCAAACTGAAATGAGCTGTGGGCTACTGCTGGCACCGTCATCTCATTGGAGGGCCACTTTAGGGTTCAAGTAGTGCAAAAACCAAACAAGAAAACAGCCATATATTTCTGAAAATCTAGTATGTTTTTAAAAATGTCAAATATTGTATAACAAGACAAAACGTGAACGCAAATGTTTTTTTTTTTCTTACTCTTAACTAACTGAAGTCTTTCATTGAACTACCAAATGAACAAATTGGTCCTCTCTTTCTGTCCAGACACGTGGCAGCACTTTGCTATCATTTTGTTCATATTTAACAAAATAAAAAAAGCAAACATAAGTGTACACATTAGTTTTTGTTTGCTAGTGACAATTCTTTTCTTTACAAATAACTCTCTCACTGAACTAACACAGCCAATTTCTCAACATGTTTGTACTCTCTGCTCATATCGCCTTCGTTTTAAATAATGTTTTGCTTTTTAAAGAACTTATTTTCACATTGCGCTTAATAACAAACAAATCCTCCCTAACATAAAAAGTCACTTCAGGGCCCAAATTGCATTATGTCAATATACAAACCACAAGTAGGGGTGACGTGGGCCACAAGTGGCCCCCAGGTTGTGAATTTGAGACCCCTGCTATAAGAGAATATCTAATTGTCTCAAACATTTAAGTTTAGAGAGAAGTCTGCAGCTACTCTCTAAACTGATCAAAATCTACCATTATACCTCTTTCAGCCTTCACACAGGGAAACTTAAATATATAAAGGCATGAAGGTTAGGATAAAACTTCTTATTAATCTTCATAATTTAAACAAGACTTTTTGGCATCGACAGTGCAATGTCTTGAATACGGCCAATTAAAATCTATTATCCTATAGTCAAGAAAATTCATATTAGCCTAACTCTCCAAACTCAGTACGGTAACTGCTGAATCTTAGTCTTACGAAAAGCCGATCTAACATTTAAAAAAACCTTTCAACTCTAATACATTAAGATACCTGTCTATATGACAATGGGAATATGAGCTCAATACTGATTTCTGGAATGAAATATACACAGTAATTTCTGCAAAAATAAGAGCATGAACTTCCAGTTCATATTATGAAGTGAGCCACAAAGTATACCACACAGTTGAAAAAAAGCATAAAATGGGATTCAGAGAAGTTCTATATGTGACTGGAAAATGTGTGGTACCATTGTGTGGATGCCATCACACACTTGTTCTTTGTACAAGTTACAGTTACATACCAATAGCACACAGAGGTTAGATCAGTTGAAACACAAATTTTCCATTACACTGACAAACCCAGAATGTATCAAAACCTGGTCAACAATGTTTTTTATTTTCCAAAGCACAACTTTGCTACATGGACTAGTCTCCACCTCATTTTTTTATTTTTTTTAGGATAAATGGATTAAAAATTAGACTTTTAGGAACGCTACAGATCTCTATCTTGGTGTCCGACCTTTAATAACGCAGACGAGGTTGCTCCCTGGTTGGATCTTGTCCATCACTATATTTCCTACCCCTATGACACAACCCTTTATCCAAATAAAGAAAACGGAAAACATCAGCCTTGGCTACCAAGAGACAACACAGGAGACAAATAAATAAATAAATAAATAAAAATCTAAGCTTGATTTTCAATCATTTATCTCTCCTGATAAGGCATGACTAAGAGATCCAACTTTTGTTTATGGACCCAAAAACACTTACCTGAATGTCAGTTGTGAGTAGTTCCTCTGTAACAGTTATCAAATCAGTATTTCTATTTTTGTTGGCTTTTGTTTGTTGGATCCGTCGATGAAATCTTCAAGTTCTTCCACTCTAGATGGTGCTGTCACTCGTTGTTGTATGGTTTGTTTTGTTATCAGCTGTTTGTTTAAATGGTAATATGACTAGTTTAGTTTAAAGCGTAATCTGGCCACAACCTTTGAATCTCAAATTTTGCACTGGACATTTTGTGATCTCACATCGGGCTATTTAGATTTGGGAAATTAGAAGTCATCCAGGCCTTCACGTCTTGAAAAAATGTCTTTACTACAACTAACTGATTTGTACCATACAGCTTCATTGATAAGTAAAGGTGGCTGTCATCTGCATATCAATAAAACTCTACAGCGTTTTCAAAGTACTGAACCTGATTGAGCTCCATGACTAGCTTTTGAAGTGAAGATACCTCAGAAATGGCACAAATGGGCATCTCTCAGATAGATATGATTGAAACTATTGCAGTGTAATTCCGTTCATACCTCTGGTGTGTTCTAGTTCTCTTTAATAAAATATTATGGTCAGCAGTATTGAGCTGCCGTGTTATCTAGCAGGACAAGCACAGTGATGAGCCCACTGTCGGAGGCCATAAAAATAATATTCTTAACCTTCACTTAGTGTGTATCCTAGCACAGAAACACTGTGCTAAGATGCATTCTGAATCCTGACTGAAACTCTTCTTATAAACCTTTATTCTGCAAATATTTAGTTAACTGACTCTTACTCTTCAAGATTTAAAAAGAAAAAGAAACCTGTCTATAATAAGCTAAGACTCTTTAAGTAATGGTTTAATTACTGCCACGTTAAAAACCTGTAATGTGTTGGCATCAATAAACATAAATGAATCATATTTATAATTCAAGCATTAATTAATGCTAAAACATATTTGAGCAGTCTTGTAGGAAAGGGGCCTTAAAGATGTGTTGGTAGTTTAGTTTAGTTGAATATTTCCAGTGTACTGTAACTGAGCAATATTATTGATAAAAAGCAAAATGTACAATTAAGTGGAAGTAATAAAACCTAAAAATACATACATTTCACAATACCTGTGAAAACTAGTGTACATTTTATTCTGTATTCTTGTACATGTACTGTTTATGTATTTTGTTTTTGTGGAACATAAACAAAACTTTTTTTTTTTCCTCATAAAATGTCAATATAGTTGAGCAGTTCTCTTGGTGGTTCACTCAACTCTACCTTCTTTTTTTCTGCCAAGTCCATCATTTCTGACAGGGATAATCTTTCCTTCAGGGATTATGAAGCTATCTCGTAGTCATCACTTTTTGTCAGCTTAGCTCATATTAGCCAGCAACCCATGGCTTAACAGTCTGAGCTTTGTATCTCAGTTCAAAAGGAACACCAACGATTTGTGGCACGGTTCAACCATACATCATTTACACCAGCACGGTGGTTGTTCACAAACCACAGTTTCACAGTCAGAGCTCAATAAGTAAAGATGAACTGCCTAGATGAGCCTTTTTTAAATCTTTTTTTTTTTTTTATTGGTACATCTTGTGGGGGCAAAATTCAGGTAGAACACATAGTGGTGTTGAATGGTTAGAATAGATCCTAAATAGATTCTGAAATAGATTTTCTTTTTAAAGATTAGGAAGAACTGCAGTTGTGACTTAATTGCACAAGTGAGTTGATTCCAAGGAAAAGCCAGAGGCCTGTTTTAAAAATTCAGGGTAGAGCCCCAGCAGCCTCTGAAGAGCAGATTTCAGAATTAGTGATTCACCACGGCACACAGCAAATGGTCTATCAATCAGAAAAGGACGCGCGCCCACCAAACAGTGTAGAGCTGAATAAACAACTCTGTCTACCCCAGTATTTGCTTTTTATGGGCTGTCTGACTCCCCAGTGTGGCATGCAGAACACCAAGTTTTTGATTTTTGAGTCTTTCCCATTGCTCAAAAAGCCCAAAGGCTGCTTGACTGAATTAGGAATTGGAGTGTTATCTCCCTGACAGAGGGAGAGTGCTGATTGCTGCTCTCATTGGTAGTAAAGCGCACGTCTGCCTGGTGTAATAGCAGCCATAGAAACCACATCAGCCAAGTAATTGTTTAGGCAGCCTCAGAAAATTAAGAGGACAATATTAAAATGTGTTTGCTTGGCTTCATCCAGCTTCTACGTTTGTTCTCCTGCAATGTCAGTTTGCTGGGTGATTTTAATATACATCTAGACACTGTCACTAATACTGTTATGAGGGATTATTCATCATCTCTTAATAGCTTTGCAATTTATTTATTTTCAGTTTCACTCTAAGGGCCATATTGCTCTGGTGTTACTCCTCAGAACTGTGTAGCATCTAATCTTCCCATATCTGACCACAAGCTAGTGTCTTTTGATGTCCATTTAATATTATCTAAATCGAACTCTTTTCGCTCTATTTCATATCGCAATATTAAAAACATTGACATAACTGCCTTCTCCTGTAGAACTGGCATTCTGCCTCGTAGAGACAATTTATCTGCTCCTGATAAACTGGTGACTTACTACACTGACAGACTACACAGTCTACTCAATACTTTCACTTCATTGAAAACTCGCACTGTCTTTTTCATTCACTCTGCTACTTGGTTAACCCCAGATTTACGCAAAATTCAAACTAAAGATTGTTGCTTGGAATATCTTTGCACAGACTGGTGTTGCTGTTGTTTATAAGGAAATGTATCGCCAACGCATGTGGCATTATAAGGATGCTCTGTCTGCAGCTAAATCGCAATATTATGCAGTACTAATGAGGTCTGGTGAAGGGAATTACTAGGACTCTTTTCTCTACTGTATAATGGTACAGTACAGTTTTCATTTTATTTTTTCAGAATTGACTTTTGCTCCTTATGTCTCTTTAACTCAGTGAATATGTCAACTTCAGTATTTATAAAAACACGTCTTCTGCTTGTTCGTTCAATAATGCGATAAAAAGCCTTATTTCTCAGTCCTTTTGCTTATTCCCTGTTCCTTACACTTACTCTTTACACACACACACGCACACGCACACACACACACACAGTTGAAAGGTTTAAGAATTAGAATTATTTCATTGTAATGATTATATTCTTATTCAGTTTTCTTGATTATTGATTAGATTCCTGATTTGATTAAAGAAGGAAGAAGTCATCATAATAAGACATCACTCTTTGTTACATTAAACCCACAACAGTTGCTTCACGGTGCTTTATATTGTAGGTTAAAGACCCTACAGTAATACACAGGAAGCACCACAATCACATGCCCTCCTATAAGTAGGCAGTTTTGCGACAGTGGGAAGGAAAAACTACCTTTTGACACATCGGTGGAGGCCGAGCAGCTGATGGCAAATGAACATATGGATGTTTTCAGAGAACGAGGAGCTGGCGACTGAGTGGTTGCTTTGTGAGGGGAAAACTATGCGTCTATCCCAGTACTGAAGAGAGACTGCACTAAAATCCAGTGCCCACTGATATCAGAGCAGAGCAAACGGTATGCAGTTCCCTGCATTAGCAGCCTGAGATCTACCATTGACTTTGTTTTATAACAAAGATCTTTTAGCTGCTGTCCATCTATACAAACGTGCATGTGAGGATCACAGGGGTATAGATGAAGTGGAGATGAGAGCCTCCACCAGAATAAAGCAATGTGTCATGTTGGATGTCATGATTGGACCTTTTGCATCTTCTTCGTCTTTTGTTGGTGGGGTGTGGGTAGCGCTGGGTTGTTTCCTCTGATTGTGCCAACCAGAGCCAGTTTTCATCCGGTTAGTCCCTCTGCCAAGGTGAACGAAGTAAAGATGTTGTGTGTCGTTGGACCTCTGAACCCCTTTCCCTCTAAAAAAAAACAAACAAACAAAAACTTTGTGTCTTGTTTAGCTTCGTGTCTTAAAGACAAAAGGCATATTGTTATGTCACATGGGCAGTGTTTGGTGTAAGGTGTTTTACAGTTGTTATATATTACTTTAATCAATTGACCCTTTTTGGTAATGCAGTAGTGTACTACACTTGTTCCACTTGTGCTGACTTCAGCTCATTGCAGAGGAGGAAAATGACCAAGCTACCTTTTGATTACATTACTTTTATTTTTGCTGTGGGAAGTGACAGCAATGTGATGATAAAGTGCACACTGACCTTATTATTTAAAAAAAGAACTGAACATACAAGGATGTGCAAAAACAGAGTGCTAGCATAAATTCAATTCAATTCAATTCAATTTATATAGCGCCAAATCACAACATCAGTCGCCTCAAGGCACTTTACATTGTAAGGTAGACCCTACAATAATACATACAGTGAAAAACCCAACAATCATGGAAAAACTCCCTTTTAACAGGAAGAAACCTCCGGCAGAACCAGGCTCAGGGAGGGGCGGGGCCATCTGCTGCCACCAGTGATCCAATAGATGATCCAAATATGACGTGAAGACTGACTGTATGCAAAGCCCAGCCAGGGACTGCTTTTCAGCAGGAAGTGAAAGCAGTGATTAGCTGTCATGTTGTAGCCTTAACTTCTGCTTGTGGCGGTTTCTACAGTAGAATCACTGAAGTGATGGCTGTGGACTGCTTTTTTGGGCGAGTTCGGCCCCGGTTAGGTTTGTGCTAGAGTAAATATGTAGCCCAACGTTTATATTGTTAAATGTAACTATGTGGCAGTGGATCTCAGACCATGTTACAGAGTAATTTGAAATTATGTGATTCCCTTATTTAGGTTTTCTTGTGTTGTTTTTTTTACTCCAAACCTCTTAAGCACAGCTTCACATCTACCACATGAGTTGCATGCTCTGCCTCATAGGAGCAGTTTCTATTTGAATGGGATGACTGTTCAGTAAGGTTAATACTGATCTTTGCTTCCAGGGTGTTACGGTGTGGACGGCGAGAGTGACTCGATTATGAGCTCGGCCTCTGAGAATTCAACAGAGCCTTGGTTCTGCGATGCCTGCAAGAATGGAGTGGCTCCCAGCTGTGAGCTGTGCCCCAACCAGGATGGCATCTTCAAAGAGACGGATGCTGGGAGGTGGGATACAGTGGCACAATGACCTGGTGGTCAGTTGCTATTTAGAAGATAGAGCAAGTGGAACATTTTCAGAAACAAATAACAGCTAATGATCTGTGCTACTCAAAATGCTGCAGGGATCCAAACGCTGTCTGAATTTTGTATATATTCAGTGCCGAGGAGAAAAGCAGGTTTGATTAAGAAGGAAAAAGAAGTGTTGGAGGAATGGAGGGAGGAGAAGAGAGGAAGAAAAGGAGTGAGAGAAAAGACTGTGTTATGTGAAGCGTGGAGACTTCAGCCACGTTATCGCTGATAGTGCTCCTCAGCCAGGCTGCACACGAATTTACTACTTCAGTAGAGCATGAAAAACACAGCAAATTAAACTGTGAAGCGGTTGCTTGCTAGAGATGGATATCTTTATATTGGACTTTGGATTCTCTTGCCTAAAGTCCACATTTGAAACTGTCTCACACCAAACTGTAGCACAAGTCTGGGCCTACATAAATCTATGAGTCAATTTCTTTTTGAGCATCTGAGAAACTCTCTGTAGCTACTTTTGTGATATGAAGTGTATTATTGTCTACACTAATTGTCTAAATGCAAAAATAACCCACAGCCATGATTTCTCAGTTTACAGCATTTTGTGAAATCAGCATCTAGGAATGAAAATGTTGAAAATGTTACTTGATTTCCAATTCAGGATGTTTCTACCGCTCTTCGTACCATTCATTCACCAATTTTGCTTTTATTCTTTGATGTTTTCAGGTGGGTGCATGTGGTTTGTGCACTTTATGTTCCTGGAGTGGCATTTGGAGACATTGATAAGTTGCGACCAGTAACACTCACAGAGATGAATTATTCAAAATATGGGGCCAAGGCAAGTTGTCTTTTTGCTCACTGATGAAGATGAATTTCAATGTAAATAGTGTGTATGGACCATGTGGCAAATCACATGCAAAGACAGACTGAGATCATCGCATTAGTGAAAGTGTAGAGGCAGCGAGACCTGTGAGCCAGATTTAAATGCAAGCATGTCGGGAAAAAGTAAAGAAATGAGTGAAAATGTAAAGTGAACAGCATCTGGCTGCATTTCAGTGATATTGCAGACTTTTTCTTTATGATGTAGAAAAACAGTTACATATATAACTTCTTTATATTGACAGAAAGGAGAGTTTCACTCATCCCCCCCACTTAATATTAAAGTATGTGGCATCTGTATGTGGCCCACCATGTAAAATGAGTTTGACACCTCTGAACTAGAGGCTATATTCAGACATTTTTTTGTAGCTGATCAAACACCTGAAATGCTCTGCTTACAGTAATCATTATGATCAGTAATCGGGCACAATTCAAAAGTTACCTGTTGAGATGGCCCTTAGTGGAGGCAGTCTTCCACTAAGTGGAAGTCCCAGGAACACGTTTGAGAAATTTGGCTTTAGAGATGCTTTTCAGCTAAAGTTTAGTCAGTCTGAACTGATGTATTAGAGAAGTAAGTTGTGCTAAATGCAAGTGTTAAGGTGAGGTTGAATTATCAGTTGACATGTAAAACCTGAAAGCAGTTTAATTAGAAACTGACATGCGTCTAACTGATCATTAGGGAATACTTATCAGAATGTCTATAGATAATCCAAAATATCTGCCAAAATGAAAAGCAGTGAACAGTGAAGCGGTTGCATACTGGCATTTTAAAAAATATCTTATGCTGTTTTTGTTGTAAGCAGGAGTGCAGCTTCTGTGAGGATGCGCGTTTTGCCAGGACAGGTGTGTGTATTAGCTGTGATGCAGGAATGTGTCGATCCTACTTCCATGTCACCTGTGCACAGAGGGAGGGGCTCCTGTCTGAGGCTGCAGCCGAGGAGGTAGGACACCTTGTTAGCACCTTAACAACACCAGTGAGCATTGTTGGTGAACGCTTTCACCTCCACCACTCCATGAATATGCAGCTATTTTCCATTTAAACACTCGGGTGGTTGATTGGTAACATTTGATACTTGAAATGTCATTTACACTGTACAAATACATTTATTAACTTTGCTTCAGTGGTTGGGATGTCACACGTGTTTAAACATTCACCAGAAGAATTTAAAGGGATGTTTTAAATTCAGTAATACAGTAGTCTGCACAGCATTAGTCTGACTTCTCGTGTCATGGGTGTTGGCTGTGCAGCTCTTAAAAAAAAAAAGTAGGAAGTGAACTTGAAGCTATAAATTCCTCTGCTCAACAACGGTCACCTGTTAAAGCAGCATAGGTGTAGTGACTGGTAAAGCAGATCAAAAAAGAAGTGCTGCAAAGCACAACGTAGAACAGAAAACAACATTCTGGACTTGGTGTCAGAATGGCATTCTGACATTTGGTCAACATTCTGAAAAGTCAACTTTAACCTGAAATATCACAGCAAAACCAAAATGTCACTGAAAAGTGAAAAAAATATAGAAAGTCCCAAATATCCATCCATCCATCCATCCATCCATCCATCCATCCATCCATCCATCCATCCATCCATCCATCCATCCATCCATCCATCCTCCGCTTATCCGGGGCCGGGTCGCGGGGGCAGCAGCCCAAGCAGAGAAGCCCAGACCTCCCTCTCCCCAGCCACCTCCTCCAGCTCATCTGGGGGAACACCAAGGCGTTCCCAGGCCAGCCCAGAGATATAATCTCTCCAGCGTGTCCTGGGTCTGCCCCGGGGCCTCCTGGGACATGCCCGGAACACCTCACCCAGGAGGCGCCCAGGAGGCATCCTTATCAGATGCCCGAACCACCTTAACTGGCTCCTTTCGATGTGGAGGAGCAGCGGCTCTACTCTGAGCTCCTCCCGAGTGGCTGGACTCCGCTTGTATCCGCGCTTGTATCCGCGATCTCGTTCTTTCGG
>VURO01035942.1:7461-22851 GCA_015108175.1 Pelvicachromis taeniatus
GCCCATCCCCCCCCCCCCCCCCCCCCCCCCCCCCAACCCCCCAACCACAACCCCCCCCCCCCCCCCCCCCCCCCCCCCCCCCCCCCCCCCCCCCCCCCCCCCCCCCCCCCCCCCCCCCCCCGCGTTACACACCCACTTTAGCTCACTCATGAATGGTTGTTGGTTTTGGCTCATTATCCCCCCCCACTTTCTCTTCTCTTTTTCAGGCTACTACTGATGCAGATGCAAGTGCAGAGGTTAGTATTTCCACTAATAAATTCCAAACTAATGCTGATACCCAAAAAGATTGATTCTTTATAGCCGGTTCAGTGCATCCCAGTCTTAATCTGTGGAGTAGTGAGACTGACTGTAAATTGGATGGGTTTTTTTGGGGGGGGGGGGTTGCACAGCCTCATGGGTTAATGTGCAGCCCAAATTCTTCTTGTTAATTTATTAAATTATTTGTTCAATTTATTTCATTCATCTGAATAATATACAGAAAGTCGTTTAGGAAAAACGAAGGGAAAAAGAATACTATGCAAAATAAACTCCCAATATCGTTCCGCCTACGCTGATTTAGTTTACGTATTGAAGAGGAGCAGGAAGAAGTGCACACTTATTTAATTCCACCCCTCCTCCTTAAGTTGGCAATTAATATTTATCCAGCTTCTTTATTGATTATAAACCTAAATAATAGCAGTAGAGACATTTCTAATGTTAAATTTGCAGCACGAATCCCACGATGCAAAGTTTCATCTTTGCTCCCTAAAGGACAAATAATGACGTGCATACAGAGTGCAGTTATAGCCACAGTGTCTTTGTCCTCCGTCCTGTAACCTCAAACCAGTCACAGAGCAGGTGGCTGCCCCTCCCTGAGCGTTTCTATTGAAGTTTCTTCCTGTTAAAAGGTAGTTTTTCCTTCCCACTGTCACCAAGTGCTTGGGCACTGGGGATTATCTGATTGTTGGCGTTTTCTCTATTATTTCTGGGTCTTTACCTTACAGTATGAAGCACCCTTAGGTGCCCTGTTGTGATTTGGTGTTATGTAAATAAAATGGCATGCCGGCAATTACTACTTCCCGTTGTGGCCTCATTGTGTCATTGTACCACTTCTCATTGAGTAACTTTTTTTTTTTTCATCATAAATGCTTTTTTTGGGGGGGCTGTTTCTTCCAAAGTGCTTAACTGAATTAATGTGCCTTCTGTTGTTTTTTGTTATGTTTTGTTTTTTTCTTCAGCCAAGGAGAAAGTCTCAGAGGTTGTCTGATGTAAGTTTTCAAAGTTCAGCGGAGACTTTGACAGATTAATCTGTGGATTTTCTTATTGCTGTTTTTGTAATATTGGTAATTGTGTGTTACAGAAAGAGACACAACCAAAACCCCAGCCAGAAAAGACAAAGGTAAAAAGAAATCTTGCCAGTCCACATGAAGCTATAACCACATGAAATGCACAGTAGTTTATCCTGTTGCAATTATTTGACTGTCAACTTCATGATGGTTTGTTGTTGACGCCACAGGCAACCCCAAAGACCAAAAAGGTGAAAGAGGCAGCCAAGGCAGAGGAGAAAAAAGATGAACCTCAGGCAGAAAAGGAAGAGGTGCCAGCAGAAAATGGAGAGGCCAAAGCTGATGAGGTATTCTAAGTTTCCCTCTTTTGTGAGCGCCACGTGACATTTACGCTGTCGCAAAAGAGAACAAAATAAAAGTGTGTTTTCTCCGTTCTCCAGCAGGCCGCAGCAGCTGATGAAAAGGACGCCAAGGCTGAAGAGGAGGAGAAAGCAGCAGAGTAGTCGTGTTGCCACTGAACTAAACTCGTCAATGCTCCCTGTACCTCCTTTGTTGTAAAATGCAGAGAATATTTTTATCTACTATTTTCTTAAGACAGCAGTGTTTTTAGGGATATGATTGCTTTTTTTAAGAATAGTACCGTTTCCATTCAGTTTCACGGCTTCTGTGAAGGGAAAGTTTATTGTGTCTTTGTGGTCTTTTTGTCTTGTTAATTTCTTTTTCTTTTTTAAAGCTTATTTACCCGAGACATTTCAGAGGTACCTTTTTGGAACTTTGTATCCTGTTTTGGAAAATGCATCAAAATTCTCGATGCGTAATCGTTTGAAAGTTGTGTTCTATGCTAAGTAATGCCTTGCTCATTTTCATCATCATCACAGGAAGTCATTGGGTAGATTTTTATGTCGTCTATTTGAGAACAATATGATCGACCCATGTTTTCTGCTTTGCTTTAAACTAAATGCATTAGAGTGAGTTGTACTTCTGACTTTTTTCCTATTGTGACATCTGTTTGGTTTGGGGATTTCTCTACTAATGTACAGTTTCCTCCTTTAAACAAAACAAGTTTCCTTTTGTTATAAATGGTATAAAATACCAATTAAAGTGAGGACTTTGATTTAAGTGTGCGTTTCTCAGCAGTCGTGTATTGTATTTGGCCAGAGGGATTTACCTTAAATGACCTATTTCAGATGTTTCCTCTTGGCTTCTATTGTAAACCACTTGAATTACAGATGATATTAGAAATTCCTCATACTGAAATGCCTACAATACTGAATGTTGCATTTTTATTTTAAACAACCACAAAAAAGATCCTCAAAGTTGATGTGTTGGGCAGGAAAAATGGGCAAGTGTAAGGATTTGAGCGAGTTCAACAAAGGGACATATTTTGATGGCTTTGGTGACTGGGTCATTGCATCTCCAAAACTGCAGCTCTTGTGGGACATTACTGTTCTGCAGTGGTCATGGGGATTGCAACAGATGAGCTATTGTAGCTCACATTGGCATAAATGTTTTAGCTAATTCTGATGGAAAAGTGTCAGAATACACAGTCCATTGCTGTTTGTTGCATATGGTGTTTAGTAGCCTCAGACTTGTCAGGCTGCCCGTGCTGACCCCTATCCACTGCCAAAAGGGCGTGTGACCATCAGAACTGGAGCAATGGAATGGAGGTGGCTTGAAAACAGTATTCCCAGATGTCTGTGGCCTCTCAACACGTTTAAAATTGCATTTGCTCATCAGCTAAAAATCACGATCTTGAACCTTGACAGTGGCACTGAGCAACTTTTTTAAAAAAAAACCTTTGCAATTCTCCATATGGTGAACTTGGCATACTGGGAAATAGACTGTCCTTTTAAAGTGCATTTTTATTCTAACCTTTTGGACACGTTAAAGAACCAGTTGTTTTGTACCACTACTAGCAAAAGTTATGATTTTGTTTTAAGAAGAAAATCATGGTGAACAACATTTGTGGGCTGATTTTCTTTCTGCGACCCCTCCCTTAGCCACATAAGTCAGTCCTCAAACTTATGTCTTTAAGTTTTGTCTTTCTGGTTTTTAGGCACCAGGACAGTCTTTTCTTTCTGGAACTGTGTTGCATTGGTCCTGGATAAGCCACTGACACTATCTGCAAAGCATCTGAGGCAACAACCTCCTTTCCCCACTTGGTCATCCTTGATCAGGGAATAGTCTCACATGCATTGATCAGAGAGGGTAATTGCAGTAGTTCTGCTATATAGGCAAAAGCCTGGGCATGTAGGGCATGCATGCATTAAATGTAATCAATAAGATTTTTAAAGGAACGTCACCTGAAGTACTGAAGAGGATGCTAGTGATAGGTTGAGATGAAGACAAATGTGCTGCTCCCCAAAGGAAGTGTCCGAATGAAGAACAACTCACTCTGGTTTTATTATAAATAAAACCCAAAATAATATCTTCAACTTTAAACCAGAGGCACATCTTTTCTGTAAAACTACAACACATCTGACAATAATATTGTCTATAATAGCCTTACCAAGTCATTCCAACAATATAAGGTATATGAAAGATCTTTTGTTTACAGTCTAAGCTTTCAGCCTTGTCATCACTCACTGCAGGTCATGCCCATCCAGTGCGGAACAGAAAGCACTGATGAGTAAGTGTAATTTTCAGCTCTTAGAATGACTCATGCAGAGAAATTTGAAAAGGTGTAAGACAGAATTAACCAGTATTAAAAATATAATAAAAATTAGAAAATTGCAATGCATGTTTTCTTTTTCATTAAATAATAATTAAAAAAAATATTCACAATATTTAAAAATTGTTTTTAATGTATCTATGGATATTTTTTATTTGCTTTTTCAGCAGCTGAAATGACCGTCCAGTATCTGTTACTCAAGTCAAGAATGATTTTTTGATTCTCAGACTTTATTTTGCAATACATGTTTTTTCTTGTTTATTTAATCCTGACGGCATGCCCAATATATCCTGTCTATAGGCCCCACAGGGGAAAAACAAAACAAAACATGTATTTTGCATAAGGAACGACCACTAGAATAATATTATGGTGCTTTAAACAGATTAAATAATCATTTGTGGTCTGTATAACATTAATTTAACAAAGAATATAAATACAAGTATATTTCATAATAACACACCAACAAAAATAGCCTGCTTTTTCATAAAAAATACGAAATACAGATTTTTATATATATTCATACAGGGTGCTAAAGTCAAGGATGGCAATATTATTAGGGCTCATTACTAATAATTTCGGAAAACCGATAAAACGCATTTATTAGGTCGATAAGGCAAATTGGCGACCATTATCCATGACGTCATGTGCAGAACTCACGACCTTGGTTACTAAAAAAAAGGGGGACGCGCATTTGATTACTGGATCGTATGTATTTTTTTTTTTTTTTTAATGACTTGTTATCGACACGCTGGAGAGTCGTATCAATACCTGAAGTTGCACTCCGATCCTGCCGTGTACCTAACCAACACGCGAACGTATACTTTTGTCTTTTGTTGAGCGAGTGCTCCTCCCCACCCCCTTTTTCCTGTGTTACTCCGCTGTGGCGGAAGTAAGCCGTATCGCTGAGGCCTCATCCTTCCAATGGCGACTGCAAACAGGCTGAATAGAAAGCGGGAGCAACCGTGGAGGGGGCCAGAGCTGTGTAACTGAAATTAAATAAATATATCATATTCTCCGTAGCCATAAAGTTAGCGGAAAATTTGTTTCACCTCTCCAAATCACGGCCGTTTCAATGGCCAAAAATCGGAACATTTCGCTCCTTGAGTCGGGTAAGCCCTAGAAGTAAAGCCAGTTGAAAAGCTCAATATTACAACGGTGTCGCTTGTGTTATAATTGATAGCCCAGTTTCTTTTCCGGCTGTTAAATGTACTCTCTGTTCATTTCAGAGCTCTATTACTTGATATCGCGTTTTCTCACAACGGGTCCATGTCGGAGAGCGGCTGAGGTGAGCTGGCGTGCTTTGACTCACACTGTGTTGTATTTCAAAATAGTTGGCTAGCCACTTGATAATGAGTTGAGTTGATAGAGGCATTCTCATCTGAATCGTGTGTTTTTTAATCCTCTGCAGGTCCTTGCGAACGAACTGGAGGAATATCAGGTGTGTATCCCAACTGTCTTTGCCTTTAACAGCTAACTAGCTGCTACCCATCGGTGTTGATTGAGTCCGGGCATAAACTTGTTTCACTCAGTCGACTTTTAGTACCCCGTTACGTCTCACTTCTTTGACATCACCCGGTTTTTTACTAGCTTGATGTGGAGCTGCTGGCGTTTTCTGTTCTGACTCCGCTTTACCAAACTCTCTTTTCGACAGCTCTTACCCGGGAGATTGGACTGGCTTGGAAATGAGCACCCGAGAACATATGAAGATGTGGTAAGCTTTAACTTCGTGTATGTTGTTATGCGCTATCGGAGGTTGTTATTGTCTTGTGACGGGGGACTGTGTGGCCACGCTCCGTGCTTGTTTACGGTCTTTGTTCTTTTTTCCTGCTGGGTTACTGTTGGAAATCCTCGACTTATGGCGATGCACAAGGTCAACTTGCTCTCAGTGGCTACATTTTTCAGCGTGAACTGTTGTGTGGTGCAGAAAAAACGGCATTTAGACACTGAGTTTGATATTATTTAGCCCGACTGTTGTACCGCAGATAGGGTGGGTAGTTTGGCTTCTCTCTGGGTCGAGACGGCTGCACTGGCCAATCAGAAGCCGAGATGCGCTGTCTCTGCGTTAGTTCGCTTTCGAGATGCGCTGTGATTGGTTGATAAAAAGAAGCCACGCCTGTGAAAATAGGAGTTGAGAAGCCTATCCATCTATGTTTAACATACATTTACTACTTACTTTATTTATTGGTTATCAGAATTGCTGTGTCTTCATTTTTAAATGATCTGCTATTATAACAGTGGTCTGTTCACTGTCATGTCCGTACAATGATTTGTTTGTTTGTTTGTTTGCACTGGTAGGTTGCAGCTAACAGACATGTTTCACCAGACCACTTGCTACAGATATGTAAGCAGATTGGACCACTTCTTGATAAAGAGGTGCCATCATGTGTCCCAGGTGTTCACTCTCTCTTGGGGTCTGGAAAGCAGTCCATGCTTAGGACTGCAAAAGGTGAGCAGTCTCCAAGAACTTTGTATGTGGTGGGTGTTTCTCAGACACGTTAAGATACAATTATATAAAGGTTTGGATGGTATACTGGTCTGTATGGACACCAGAACTTGACAGTCTGTGTTAAATAATACTGGCAATCAGCTGAATCATTGTGTGAACTTTTGGTTTTGATTTTCAGACTGTGACAGCGTGAGGTTTAAAGCTTCATCATATGCAGCCCTTCACCGGGGCAGACCACCAGAGAGGCCTTTGAACTGCAAGAAACCTCCACAGCTAGGTAGGCCTGACCTCCCTCTATATACGTCTGATTGATGTGAAATGAAATTGATCAAATGATATGTACACGTTAATAACTGGCTCAGTGGAGTAATTTGATAATAAAAAGTTCTTGAAAAATAGACATGCAATAGAAATATATTTGTGAAGAGCAGATGAACACACAGTCTGACAACATTAAGCCCACACAGTCCCCAATTTTAAACAAAAAACTGGTAACACAACAGCAGCAGTAATGACGACTCTGACACAGTTGAACGTGGAGCCGTTACTGAGACGCTGAGCTTAGGCAGAGTGAAAGAAAACGTGTTTCTAGCATCCAAAACAGCAGCGTTGTTCCTATGATCCACATTAAAACCGTTACATGGAAAAGCGAGCAGGACTCCTTCATCAAAGCGTCTAAACAACAAACTGATGTGAAAAAAAGCAAACTTTTTTTTTCCCCATCCACTGCTGTTTGTTTTACACAGCGAATAATCTGCAGTAATCCTCCAGAGGTTGTATTAAAACAATCAGATGACCTGATAATTTAGTCTGATAGTGTTTAAATTATACAGCTTGTTGAAGGCTGACGGCAGCTGTCCTATTTTACATGGAAGCGATACCTGCAGCAAATGGGGGCGTGAGGTGTACTAGAGCAGATTAATTTCAAGGCTTTTGTAACATTTTTCAGATTGAAGGTGAAATAATATAAAATATTGTGTTTATTAAATTGCATTAGTATTTTTAAAAAAAATGCAAGCTTTTTCACAAGCCAATAAAAATGTACGTGGGCAAGTAAAACTCTGGACACTGAATTATTATTATAGAGTAACGTCTACACCATCGTAACATCAGTTTTCAGCAGCTCATAAACTTTGCATCAAAGCACAGGGCAAATATTCAGATATGATTCTGATATGCTCGCTTTTCTTCGTTGCTGTATCGCTGCAACAGATTCTCCTTTAAAGGCTTAGAGACACAAAGACACTCTTGGCTTGACACTTAAACATGCAGAAACACATACACATGCACAGAAAATCATAAACATGAACACACAACAAATCTACCTCAGTACCTTTGGTTTTTTGTTTTGTTTTATGACAGATGTTGTGTGTAGTTAAACTTTAAATACTTGGTTTACATTTTAGAAATTACAATGAGCAGTTCATTTTGAAACACCTGTGTTTTTCCTCTAGAATATTTATTGCTCTTTAATAAGATGAAAGTATTTCTTATGGAATAATCAATAGATTACTTGATTGCTATAAATAATCGATAGCTGCAGCCCTAAATGCAGCATTTAATTTTCTTTTGGTTGATCGCCTTACGCCCGCCAGATTGTTTTCCATGATGTAGCGAGCTGTTAATCATAAGTTGCCATTTCTAAAAGTTCAAGTGGATTTATTGTTTTACTCGTGCAATTCTGTGGGATTTCTGATTATTCCTTATTGGTCCTGGAGCTGGGTCATCTATCTCCTCTATGCTGTCATATACAGCCTTGTAAATCCCATTCCTCCCTTAGGACAAGTAGCACACATATCAAAAATGCTAGTGAAGTTGCTCTTTATCAAGTTGCTTTTGTATAAATTGTAATCTAAAAATCTTTCCCAATAAAACTTTAAATTTTTAAAGCTGTAAGACCTTAAAGCAAAAAAAAAAAAAAAAATAGAAGAAAAACTCCACATGGAGGACTTCTTGTTTCTCAAAGTTTGTTTCCCCTAGCAACATATAAAAACCAGATGGAGCAGATTTAAGAAAGGAAGTGATTTTGTTCTTGTTTACAAATTGGTTTTGTAATGAGGAAATTGGGGAATGGAGTTTATTTATGCAAACACAGCTTGAAATTTAAGCCTATGAAACTGAAATGATAAAATGTAAAAAAAGGAAAGGTGAAAGCTGTTGAGACAAACTGAAACCTGACTTTTATTTGGTGACGTATTTAAAGACATGGTATAAAGTAAAAAATGCATTTACGTGCTCAAGACCAAGACAAACACCTTATATTTTCCTTTATTTGACTTCTTCACCTTCTGCTTCCACATTACTGTATTTGTAGTTTATTTGCAACTCTGTTTACTACATTTTCTTAAATTTATTTATTTTTTGATTGCATCCTGCCAACAGTGAAGGTGCATCGAGGGAGAGAGCTGACCGGAGCGCAACGCTTCAGCTCCATCTGTCCTGTCAGCAACTATGAGCACATGCGTCTACATAGGCGGATCCTGGGGCATCTGTCTGCAGTGTACTGTATTGCATTTGATCGCACTGGTCTCAGGATCTTTACCGTAAGATGGAGCTTGTCACCCTTCTCAGAATTAAACGCCTACTTTTTAAGAATAATAGTGTTTTTCTGCATGAATGGGCACTCAGATTGCACCCACTGTATACACATTGTTAAGTTGCTTGTTGCCCACCTTAGCTGTGTACCCCACATTCCTCTTCTCGTACAGGTATACTAAAGCATGTGCTCTTGTTTTTGTTGTTCAGGGCTCAGATGACTGCTTGGTGAAGATTTGGTCTTCGTTTGATGGAAGGCTTCATTCGACGCTGCGAGGACACTCTGCAGAGATCACAGACTTGGCAGTTAACTATGAGAATACGCTAATTGCTGCAGGAAGCTGTGACAAAACCATCCGTGTGTGGTGCCTTCGTACCTGTGCGCCCGTAGCTGTGCTGCAGGGACACAGTGGATCCATTACCTCCCTTCAGGTAAAGGAGCTTCAGTCTTTATATTATGCTGTGTCTTTTAAATGTGGGTTCATCCGGTGCTTTATTTGAAGACAAAATCCTCAGGGAATCACGATGTGACTGTATCTTTTGATATGGTGTGAGATTCTCTTGTTACGCTCTGTGACCTAAATGATTGTTGTCAGAATAGTCCGGTTTATGGCTGCGTAGTCACCTCCTGGAACAGCAAGTTGCACCTGGATCGCTCTGATTTTGTGCATCAACAGTTGTTGCTTGTAGGTTTAACCCATTTTATCATTTTTTTTTCTTTCTCTCTCACAACACGTAATAATTTAAACACTCTGTTTTTTTCATGGCCAGAATTTAACATAAGCACAAAATCCATTTTAGTTTTGTCTAACAACCGTTCAGTAAAGTTTGTTCAAACAGGATGGCTGTATCTTCAGTGTTGCCAATTGCACTGCTGGCTCTAAAGGTGTAGGTTAGATATACTTTTCCAAACTAAATGATAAACTGATTTCATTCGTTTCTTTAGATTTTTCTTATGTGTGAATGTTGTGTAGCGTTAGACACTCTGAAATCACACAGTTGTCGACATTAATGAATGCTCTACATTTCCCTTGCCGCCGCCTTTCAATATCAAAGCATTTGTGATATCAGTGAGTAAATTTATCTGCCCTGCAGGTGTTTTTAATGGCACAGAAGGTCCCTGATTGCCTGAAATGAAACGGCATGTCTTACAAGTTCTGGTTTTATGTGAAAGACGTGTTCCCTCATGGTCCATTTGGTCTTCTCTTTACTTCAGCCACAACAACTCCTCCTCACCCCATAGCTATGTGTAGAAACAGTACTGCATGATACTGGGAACGGATTTACTGTTTAGTCGTTGTCCGTGCTCTGTCGGCTGTTTTTTCCCTTTTACTTAAGATGAACTGATGTCCTGAAGCCAGTAAAAGCATTTTTGGTACAGTTAGTCTGGAAATCATTGTTGGTGCACACCAGAAAATAAAATATAACCTCGTCCTTCTTAGCCGTTGGCTCAAGATCAAGATTTTGTCTTGGCCAGTACACGGGGACAAAAGGTTAATATTAACCTTTCTCTGTGTAATGCAGGTTTCGGTCTACATTGACTGACTGACTGGAGGAGTGGGGGTCTGATGTGTGGTTTTTCTTGTGGTTTCAGTTTTCACCGTTTGCCAAGGGCTCCAAACGTTACATGCTGTCCACTGGAACTGATGCTACTGTCTGCTTCTGGCAGTGGGATGCCAACAACATAAACTTTAGGTGAGTGCTGCATGTTAACTCGTTACCCATTGAAAGGCTACCAGGACTAACTATTATAGCTGCTTTCTGAACTGAGAGGCTCCTGTCATATTTCAGGCCTGCTTATAGAACAAAATGACTGGATGTGCGTCAGACATTAGTGAGGGCGATCTCTGCCTCTGCGGCTGTCCTTTGGAGAAAAACACAGAAACTATACTAATGGTTGTCAAACCACGTGCTTATTGAACACTTGATAGCGCATATCACAACTGCCACAAGACGAGAGGCAGGGCACACCCTGGATGGTCGCCAGTCTGTCTCAGGGTTGACAGACAGGTGTTAATCTGAGTGCGAATGGGCAATTTAGAATCGCCTATTAACCTCATAATGTTGGTGGCAAATATTCTGTCAAAGCACTCATCCCAAATCAGATTCAGTAATCTGTTGTTGAAATGCTGTTGAACACAGTTTTTTAGCTGGAGCAGTAAACTAAGACTGGCCTAAGACTGCTAAAGAGGGAAAAAAATAAACTATATTAAATGGAGGAAAGTACACTTTAGTTTCGCCTTGTACAAAGGAGTGGGAATAATTTTCCATTAAAAGTTATTATTCTAATGGAAATTAGCAGTAGGGCCTAAGGCATAACTGGAAAACAAATCACACTGGGCTTAAAAGGTTTCTAATTCCCAGTGTTTGCTGCTGGTGTATTGCCATTACGTCATCTTTTATACTGGCGTCTGCCTCGTCTTAAAGAAGCTCAATTAGAAAGCATATAAATGAGAAAATTTGTTTAATTATTTCTTTGTAACAGTGCTTCTGGGCAATAAATCTTATACCATTGGGAATGCTGATTATTTCCCTTTTAAATGGAGCCACATTTGTGGGTTGAGCAGCAGAGTTGAGTCGGTGGGTTGCGCTTATGAATAACTTGCTAGATTTTGTTTTTCCAATGTCAAAAGGCTTATTCTGGCATTGACTCTAGTTTTGAGCTTATGGTACCACAGGTGCTGCCAATCAGGTGCCCGATTGGCAGCACCTGCGAGCATGGATCCTGCTACAGCGATCAGTTGGTGTCCGCTCCAAACATGCTACATTTCGCTAATCTGGAAACTTCAAGCTGGTGTTCCAAAAACCAAGATGCAGCATTATTTGGAGTACCTGGTACTGTGTCCAAATTGAAGGGCAATTTTCATATAATGGGTGATGTCAGACAACATGTGGAGGAATGTTGTGTTCAGCAATGAGTTCAGATTCTGCCTACGGGAGGTGGAATCGTGGGGTCAAAGTGTGGAGAAGATGTAGAGAATGCTGATTGTAGCACCGATAGAATAACAGCTTTTGGTGGATGCAGTATGATGATATGGGGCGGCATCTCCGTCACTGGAAAAACGGGGCTTGTCAACATTGGAGGAAAGCTCAGTGCAGATAAGCTATGTTTCTGCATCGGCAATCCCACATCTCCACATTTTAGGACCAAACTCTATCCTCCAACATAGCACTAACCCCACACAGTGCGGTTCGTACAGACTAACAGACTTTGGGAGTGGAGAAGGATGGAACTGACCTCAACCCCACTGAGCATTTTTCGTATCTCCTTGAGTTTGCTGTTCATGCCAGGGTGACCAACACAACCACACTGGCTTATGTGCAACAAATGCTAGTTGAAGAATGGGATCCCACAGCAGTGTGTGACCAAGCTGGTGACCAGTATGAGGAAGTGGCGCCAGGTTGTTGTACCCGTCACCTTCCACATGCTACAGAGGTCCCTGTTTGTTAAATAAATTGTTACATTTCCAATATTTCTTGTTTCTTCAGACTTCAATCATGTAGTCCAGTAAACAACACCAAACAAGAGTCAACAGCAGAATTGGGCTGTTTGTGTTGATGCTCAACCAACAAATGCAACATTAAAGGGGAAATAAACAAGCTTTCCAGTGGTGTAAGATTTATGACAAGAGGCATTATTACAACAAAGGAATTACACACCAAACACAAATCTCCTTCTGTTTTTGTGCCAAGTTTAGTTGTATTCTAAACCTTAAACACCTGTTTAACAACATAGACAACAACATTCTGATATGCAAGTATGTTGTTGTCTCTTATCTGACCAAAACAATGACAGCTTGACATCCGACCTGGCTGTAATCTCGTCTGTCAGAAGTTGAAATGCTGGTTAGTTTAGATGCAAGGTTGACTGTCAGTTTATGTTGAAGGACAGGGCAACAGGTAGACACTAAATATAAAAGCATAATTTTTCACTGTCTGCTCCTGATTCAGTCGCACGTTCTGTTTTGGATAAAATCGGTGACGTTTTCTCTTCTCTCCTTTCAGTGATCGGCCGCACAAATTTACAGAGCGGCCAAGGCCAGGTGTTCAGACTGTGTGCTCCTCATTCAGTCCAGGTAACCAGACATTTTCATGTTGAGGCCCTTTCCTGCATGTGCACTCTCTCCTCCACCAAGTCTAAAAGCAAAGCAATCAATAAATATAGAGCTGTTAGTTTTTAACAACCTCTGTTCTACTTCACGTGTCTAACTAAAGAATGATTTAGTTCTTTTACTGTTGTAATTTTAATACGTTTGTCTGGAACAGGTCTCTCTTGTGAATGAGACATTGAGTCTCAATGGGACTCCCTGTATAAATAAAGGTTTAGCAAAACCTTTAGCAAAAAGGAAAGTTTTAAGCCTAATCTTAAAAGTAGAGACGATGTCGGTCTCCCGAATCCAAACTGGAAGCTGGTTCCATAGAAGAGGGGCCTGAAAACTGAAGGCTCTCCCTCCCATTCTACTTTTAAATACTCTAGGAACAACAAGTAAGCCAGCAGTGTGAGAGCGAAGTGCTCTAATGGGGGGTACTACAAGTACTACAAGGTCATTAAGATAAGATGGGGTCTGATTGTTTAAGACCTTGTATGTGAGGAGCAGGATTTTGAATTCAATTCTGGATTTAACAGGGAGCCAATGAAGGGAAGCCAATATAGGAGAAATATGCTCTCTCTTTCCAGTCCCTGTCAGAAATAAAAAATAAATAAAATAAAACGTCAAACACACCATTTCACGTTATCGACTTCTCTCCAGGTGGGATGTTTTTAGCAACAGGAAGTACTGATGATGTCATCCGAATATATTACTTGGGAAGTGGGAGCCCAGAAAAGATATCAGAGCTCCACGAGCACACGGTAAGTATCGTCTGGAGAGCGAAACTTTGTTCCATACAAAGATTTTATTGGCATAACTTTGAGCTGCATATGCAGATTTGACATGAGAAAAGTGTTGCTCTTCTCCGCATGATCCTGATGATCCTTCTACATGTCTCTGCTTTCTAGGACAAAGTTGATAGCATCCAATTTTGCCACTCAGGTGAAAGGTATTATAAAAGCTGCTACTATTATTATTATTATTATTATTTAAAAAATGATATTGAGTATTGCAATATTCAGAGTACACGTTTAACCGAGTGGGACAGTATAAAGTGATGGTGCCCGGTGTTTGTCGCTGTCCCGTCCGTGCCAGGTTTGTGAGTGGAAGTCGAGATGGAACCGCACGGATCTGGAAGCTCCACCAGCGGCAGCAGTGGCGGTGCATCCTGCTGAACATGTCTGCCACTATTCCAGGGTGAGTCTTGTGAACCAACGCGGACGAAAGTGGGTCTTATCTTGATGAAGATGCCTTTTTGATTTGGGTTCTGTAATAGCACAGCATAAGCTAGATTCCCATTTGGAACAAAAAGTGCCCGATTTGCTGAAGGAAAAGGAACCGTTTGCTGCCTAAGCTGCTTGGGGGAGCTGTCGGAGCATGTCCAAGTAAACCAGGTGCTGACGACAGCTGAGGAAACCGTTTGCTCAGATACTTATTTGTTCAGTTGTCGGCTTGTATTGGCTCGGTCATCTGTTTGTAAAGCTAGTCGCCAACAAAGGTTTTCTTTCTATATAATTATACATACCACTGAAAGAACTTGTTTGCTGAGGGGTAATACTGATTGATCTATTATCTTGTAATTACAGGGTTGTTTTATGAATAAGTTTGTTGGGTTCAGTTGTATTGTGTCCCCAGGATTAGGCTTTGTGTTGTCTTTGGTTGTGTATAGCTCTGTTTCCTTACTATAGGCTCGTTATTCCTGGAGAGTAACCAGTGGAAATGGAAGACTGATCTTATGTGTTTGTTTGTATCTGCTAGTTTAAGGCATGTTCAGCATCAAACTGGGAAGGCTTTCCAACATTGTGTTTCACTGTACATAAGCATATAAAAACGACTGTGCTGATTCAGTACAGTTAAAGGACAGTTTCTTGTTCTGGCAAAAAGCATTATGTAAATTAACTTTTCATCTCAGCAGTCACTAGAAGAAATCTGTCAAAGGTGTGCAAGTTACCCATACCGTGTACTCTCCTTTAGTGTCATGAGCGCTGGGATCAGAGCTCTGCTTTGCATGTTTGATTTTTAACTTGCGCTTACAAATGCAGCAACAAACCTGTGTGCACTGATGACAGTTCTCAGAAGTGTTCCCTCGTCCCTTATGTACACAGGACCTCCAGATTCTCTGAATCTTCTAACGGTGGCTGAATAAATCCTGTAACGTTTCTCATCATAAAACTGCAGGGCATTAATCTTAAATCAGCCCATTTGCCCACACAGTGGTGAGCCATAATACTACTGCAAAATTAACTCATCACACATTTAATTCTTTTCCTAGGCTCCCCCCCCCAAAAAAAAAAAAATCAATAACAGTTGTTTTCAGTTTCAAAATTCAGTGTGACGTTTGTGCTATTTTCAGTTAAATTTGGGGGGGGGGGGGGGATTCCG
>VURO01035942.1:22871-34225 GCA_015108175.1 Pelvicachromis taeniatus
GGTGTTTTTTAGTTTAATTTGGGGGGGGGGGGGGGATTTCCAGGTAATTGCATTCATCTCAAACACATTTGTTTAACTAGTGAAAGCTCCCCAGTTTAATTCTGGGAGGATCACAAATCCCTTGGGTGTTGCGTCGGGAAGGGCATCCGGAGTAAAGTCTGCCAAATCAAACATGCCGAGCTACCCGCTGTGGCGACCCCATGTGAATAAGGGAGCAGCTGAAAGTAGCATATTTATATTCATCATTTTTTCTTTCTATTTTTCAATATCTCTGCATGTGTTTTTCAAATGTCTTTCAAAAAAGAGAGACTCTGTTTCTGTTTATCATCCAGCCTTTTTGTCTTGGAAATGACTACAAACCTCATGTGCCAAAGCCTACCTCTCACAAGAATTCAGTGACGACATGGCTACAAAAATAATCTGGATTTCTGTGATTAGAGTATCATCACGAGATGATTTCGAATCCTGTGTAAAAGGGACATTATAGATCGCTTCCCATATTACTTTTGTAGTATTATGAATAATTTGTTATTGGATGTTTGTTTATTTTTTTCTCTCTCTCTCAGTGCTGAGCCAATGAGTGAAGAGGAAAGCTACTTCAAACCCAAAGTCACCATGGTAGCGTGGGATCGCCATGACAATACAGTCATCACGGCTGTTAACAACCATCTCCTCAAAGTGTGGAACTCCTACACAGGACAGCTGCTACATATCCTTAAAGTAATTGTGCCGTGTTCTGCTGCAGAGCTCATTTTAATACTGGCTGTGATGTAACCGCCACAGATTCTCATTTTAAACCAGAGATCAACTCGATATGCTTCTTTTTTCAGGGCCACGAGGCAGAGGTGTTTGTCCTTGAACCTCACCCCTTTGACCCCAGAATCATCCTGTCTGCTGGCCACGATGGGAACGTGTTCATATGGGACCTGCTGCGAGGCACAAACACTCAGCATTACTTCAACATGGTACGCCGACGCAGCACTGCCTAAAACACGGCCTTGTTTTTTTGTTTGTTGTTTTTTTTGCTGTTGTCACTGATTACCCTGGATCTGCTTGAATATTTCTTCTATTTAGATAAATGTTTTTGTGGTATTTTCTGTGCAAAGTGGGGGAGAGGCGGAAATACAACATTATTACTCTTTCCCAATATGATACTTTGAGGGTAAGATTTGTGCTATTGTTAAAAATTCTCATTTTCTGACAAGTTTCTTCTATTGTTTTGTGGTTTTTCATCCAGATTGAAGGCCAGGGTCATGGAGCTGTTTTTGACTGCAAATTCACTCCTGATGGTCAGCGTTTCGCCTGCACTGACTCCCATGGCCATCTGCTCATCTTTGGCTTCGGCAGTTCCAAGCCCTATGAAAAGGCAAGAACAACACTTGCATTTTGGAGATGGAGAAAATGCTTGAAATTTAACGCTTTGTGAGCAAAGTGAAGACGTTTACTTATATGCTGCTTCTCCTGGTCTCCATGCAGCTTCCAGATCAGGTGTTCTTCCACACAGACTACAGACCGCTGATCCGGGATGCCAACGGCTTTGTGCTGGACGAACAGACACAGCAGGCTCCCCATCTTATGCCACCACCGTTTTTAGTGGATGTGGATGGAAACCCTCACCCCCCACGGTAGACACCAAGCTTTCATTATGCAGCATTACAGTCTTTGTTTACTGCCCAAAAGTTCAGATGTCTGAATGTTAAATCAGAGGTTCTGATTTCCTGAGAGCAGCATGACAAACAAGACATTTTTCCTTGATTTTTAGGTACCAGCGACTTGTCCCAGGACGAGAGAACATTGCTGCAGAGCACCTGGTTCCTCAGCTGGGATATGTAGCCACCAGTAAGACCATAATTTGGCTGCAATTAGTCCATTAGCTTAATGGAAGATTATATACTTTTAAATATCACCGACCCATTTTCAGCTTTTTATCGTCCTGATTTAAGACCATCTGAGCCGTGGTTACAGCGAAACATACCAAGCTTGATGGTGTTTGACATGTATCACATCTTCAGGTGATGGTGAGGTGGTGGAGCAGGTTATCAGCCAGCAGACTGCAGAACCCGAGGAGGTTGCGGTCAGACGCAGCAGCCTTCTGGACGAGGCAATCCGACAGCTTCAACAGCAACAAGACCGACGGAACCAGCCTGGGACAGGAGCAGTACCCGAAGGGCCAGCCGAGGCCCAAGGCCCAGTGTTGGCTCCAGCACCAAGCACACCGCGGAGAGGTTTCAGTACACAATCACTGCTGCATTAGATTGCTTTTAGTAGACATTAGAATTTCTAAAAATATCCAGAAAAGACCTGAAAAGCATTTACTGACAGCGAGTATATTTCACTGCAGTGTCCGTGAACGACCGAGCAGACGTGCAGTCACCCCCTAATGTGGGTCTTCGCCGCAGTGGACAAGTGGAGGGCGTACGACAGATGCACCAGAACGCTCCTCGCAGCCAGATGGCCACTGAGAGAGACCTGCAGGCCTGGAGACGCAGGGTGGTGGTACCCGAGCTTCCATCTAGCAGCTATAGGTACAATATGTGCCAAGATGTGTGTCATTGTTTATGGGAAAGATCTGATCTTTATAGTTTATAAATAGTGGAAACCAATTTGGAATCGCTTGGTCATTATCCAATAACAATAGCATGAAAAGCCACTTCTTGTAGTCAGTATGTTGGCTGTAGGTCAGATGGGCAGTTAAAGATTAGTATAGTTTGACAACAGGTAACCCTTTAAGGGCAGATGACTAGGTGAGTGCATCTCAGAAATGGCGAGGCTTGTGGGGCTCTCAATCCCGGTAGTAATTTTTACAAATCAACTGTACAAACAGGGACCACGTGATGGGGTGGGGGTGGGGGGTGGTATTGATTTAACTTAGGCTTACTGGACTTAAAAAGTAACAAGACACCATAGGCCACCTTCAGAGGTCCTGAGTGGATCGTTTCTATTTTGCTTCATGCTGGGTAAAGATCTTCATAATGTTTTGGCTTATGCAGATTTATTCAGTTGATTCCAATATGTAATTAATTTGTGTCAATAATTAAAAAATAAAGAAATTTTTGGTTAATCAGGTCCATCGATTCAGAAAACCAAACCAGTTTACTCGGTCCTTTAGTTTGAAATATATAATTTTTGTCTGCTAACAAAGGACCAGTACTTTGTGGGAAGCACTGGGAATGACATGAACAGAAACACTCATGACTAGTCATCAGTGAGGCTTTCTAGCATTTCTCTGTTTGCTGATACATGACGTGAATTATATTTTTCAGGAACCAGGAGGACGTTCGAGTAGCCAGAGGAGACGAGGAGGTGGTTCAGTACAATGCAAAGAAGAGACGCATTATGTACAGCAGCTGTCGAGTAGGTTTCCTGTTTCCAGTGAAGATGGGTTTAAATAGCAGTCGTGGTGGCCGGGGAGAAGAAAAACATTGCGTAATGCGAGTTGTTATTTAACAGCATTTACTCAACAATAACCAATCTGCAAGTGAATGCTGCAGCTTAAAAAAGACTTAGATTGCTAAAGGATCGAAGAACAAAAGGCACGCTATATGTCGAGTGTACTTTTGAAATGGTTAACTAAGCAATGAAAGTTTTTTTTTTTTTGCACATCTATTTTAGTACAACTTTATTTTCACCGGTGCTGAATCATTCCCATCTGTCCCCCCAGGATGATTCAGACGATGAGCCTTCCACCGCAAAGCGAACGCACGGCCGCGGCGATGCACTGGAATACATCGACGAATCGTGTGAAGAGGGAGAGGAGACGGCAAGTTCGGAAATGCACTCAGAGGTGACGCACTCTCCTCTTGATAAAAGTGCTGTTTACAACTGTTTCCCCCCCCTCATTTGTGTGCAATCTTTTTGTTTTCATGTTTCCAGGAAAATGAGCTGGATGGCAGTGACCTGGATTCCTCCAATGATGAGGAAGAGTGGAATAGTGACAGCTCAAGGTGAATATACTTTATAGATTATTCAAAGAGCATAACTTTTCCCCATCAGTCACTTTTCAAAGACCCAGGGTTAACCTGGTAACCAAATATTTACTGAATCAAAAAAAATGTAGAGAGTAGCAATATTTGTGTAAAATAAATCATTTCTATTTATTAAAAAAAACAAAAAACAATTTTATATTGTCTTAGGTGGAAATAGCCACAGTTCTTTTCTGTGGCTTTTATTACCGTAATTTCCGGACTATAAGCCGCTACTTTTTGCACAAGCTTTGAACCCTGCGGTGCGGCTTTTCTAAGGCTTTTCGTGATTTTTGTGACATCGTAAGAGGATTTGTTTTGGTTTGTTCCGCCATTTTGCCTGGTGGAAAGGCATGTGATCAGACACGGAAAAAAGTGATATGACCACTTCGAATTAGCGCGAAAAAGAGACTAGATTAGCAAGCTAGCTCTCGCTGGCCCTTGAAAATCTGGTGGGAGAAGGTGTAAGTCTCACGCCAGATCGTACCCATATCCGCAGCAGGTCTCCAAGGTGAACAGCCTCTGGCATGTTAGAACAAGGCAGCTAAGGGAAGTCGGCAAGTCAGATCCATAACTTCAGGATAAGGATTGGCTCTAATGGCTGGGTTGGGCGGACTGGGGTGCGCGGCCCGCCTTGCGGGGCTCGGATGTTTGCGGCGTGTCGCACAGGGGGGGTGTCCCATAATAAAAAGAATGTGTTTCAAAACGGTCATCTCTTTCCTGACAATCCCCTTTGTGTATATTCTCTTACATATGGTAATTAAACATTAAAACACCTGTGGCCTTTAGTCCAGTGCAGCTAATGTATGAACAAAATAGGATTTATTTATTTATTTTTTATTTTTTATTTTTTTTCATAATTTCAAGTTGTGCGGCTAATATTCAGGTGCGCTTTGTAGTCCGGAAAATACGATAAGTGTGTAGCTTATTGTGGTAATCACTCCTGCTTTTGATTGGACAGCCATACATCCAGCGAATACTCTGACTGGACGGCAGACGCTGGTATAAATCTGCAGCCCTCCACTCCACTGTCATCACGGAAACGAGTAAGGCGCAGACTCAGCAGCTCTGAAGAGGAGGAGGAGGAGAATGAGGAGGAGGAGGAAAAGCAGCAAAGTGATGAGGAGGAGAGACCTAAAAAGAAAGGCAAAGAGAAGGCAAAGAAAGCAAAGAACAAGTCTCCCCGGGTAAGGTTACTCAATTCTCATTTATCTTTTTCTCTTAGTGAATCTGGTTAATAACTGCTCAGACATGTCTGCAGAATGATTCATGTGAAATATTTAAAAACTGTTTCATATTTTCTTGTATTACTTTACTAACGTTTTACATGATGGCGCTTCAATCAGCGTCCAAAGCCCAGACCATCCATTAACAGGGAAGTGTCCAATGAGTTCAGACCATCGCCTTGGATTACTGATGTCATTCCTAGGAAGTCTCCTTTTGTTCCCCAAATGGGTGATGAGGTAAGAGGTTCATCAGCTTAATGCCTATTTGGAAAAGAAAAATCATACTCTCTCATTTATGAGATTGCAATAGCCTACATTTCTGCTTGGTGCCATTTATTTGAACAATTCTGCAACAAATTTGTTGAAGCTTTAACTCTGGATAAGGTCAAATGCCTTCATCACCACAAAACAAACAGTTAAGTTTATTTGTAAATGTTGTTTTCATCAGATGTATAATGGCTAAATTAAATGTAGTCTTGGGTTTTGGCTGAACAACATTGAAAAGGTCTTCTTGCCAACAAGTACAAGATTACGCTTTGGTCTGGCAGAGCGAATCCTTCAACGTTTTTTTTGTCTTTTTGATTGTTTTTTCTTAAATGAAAAAGACAAGTACATGTACTTCTTGTGGTGTTAGTTGGCAGCCTGTGAGGGGAAGTTTAACCCAGTCAGGCTTTCTTTGTGTTAGCTGGCTCCACAAAACCCAAGTCTGATACGACCGCCATCATTCTTTGTTCAGGACTCTGTGTATGTCACATGACTCTCGAGACCGAGTGATCCCTCTGAGTGCCTCCTGCTCCGATCGGGAGCGTCATCAGATGATGATGATGATAAAATGGTGATTTTAAAATCTATAACAAGCCTAAAATCTAAGAATAAAATGCAACATTGTTGCAAATAAAACAAGATTAATGCTGCAGAAAATTGTTAATTTGGTGATTTATGGCACGAGAGCGATTAAATAAGCATTTCGATTTAGTTAATTATTTCATTGCTGGTTGTGCTGTCAGTACTGCTGCTTATTTCTAATGTAAATCGCATTGTAAAAGAGACTTTGCAGCTTTATTCCATACTTTAATGTAGTATAAAACATGCATACATTTTCACATCACCAAATGCATACATGCACTTTCCAGAGACGGTGTGATGCACAGTTTGCACTGCTTTAACTTTAACGCCGGTAAGGTTCAGCTTAACAAGTTTCACTCCCTAAAAATGTGATTGTATGAAACACATCGAACACTTGCACAAAAGGCTGGATTTAGCAAAAATCAGACAAATTAAAAGTCATTTATCCAAATTGATTTTAATTTAAGTTCTCTTTCTAATTTCTTTATTCGGCAGTTATTTCCTTTTCAGGGTTTATACACCTATGTACATACATTTCTTCTAACCATTTGCACGATTTGTGTCTTTCAGGTGATCTACTTTCGGCAGGGACACGAGGCCTACGTCGAAGCTGTAAGTCGGAGTGAGCTGTACCCCATCAATTTAGAAAAGCAGCCCTGGAAGAAAATGGAGCTCCGGGTAAGACGACGAAAAAAACAAAATAAAGATCATGAAAAATTCCCAGAAGATGATGAGTTTGGAGGAATACATAACATGCTAATTCCTGCTAAAGTTCTCCAGTCTTCATATGTCAGTTACCATTTTTAATGGTAACATGTGACTACAGATTAAATAGAAATCCTGCTGTGTGTTTTCATAGGACCAAGAGTTTGTGAAGATCACTGGAATCAAATATGAAGTGTGCCCCCCAACACTTTGCTGCCTGAAGCTGACGCTCATTGACCACGGCACGGGCAAAATCACAGACAAATCATTTTCTATCAAGTAAGCCACTCGGCCCATTGGTTACATTCCTCTCTACTATAAAGTCTGCGCTCTTCATAATCACATTAACAACCCACTGAGCGGGTGGTGTTTCATCGAGACAAAGAAAATGTGCAAAATGTAAAAATACTGCCCACATAATTTTGATCATCCTGGTCTTTTTGGAACGTGTTTTCTTACTGTAGTATTTGTCGGTATTTCCAGCATCAGCGTCACCCCCCCAAGTCTTGAAGGGATTTTTGTACCTTCTTGTCAAAGTGACAGTTTTTCCTGTTTCTTGTGTCCCTGCAGATATCACGACATGCCAGATGTGATTGATTTCTTGGTGCTGAGGCAGTGTTATGATGAGGCGCTTCGAAGAAACTGGCAACCAAGTAAGCAAAGCCAAAGCTGCTTGTTAGAAATGTCCTCTGCTGATCGGTTTAATGAGTTCTGCAGGGATGTATAGACAGACTGAGAAGTTTGAGAAGATTTATTTCAGTTTGATATTGCTGGTTGTTTTTCTTTCTTTCCCTGCATTGCTATTTTGGTGATGACGGGGGGGGAAGGTGTTGTTGTTCACATCCATGATGTTTCCAATGATTCATCCGTGTAGTCACCCTCACAGATGGGTGCTAGGCTTTTTTTCCCCCTCCCTCAAACACCTGAGTTTGATCGTATTCTCCGTGTCACAGACGACAGGTTTCGCTCGGTGATAGACGACGCCTGGTGGTTTGGGACCATCATCTGCCAGGAGCCCTACCAGCTGGAGTACCCAGACAGTCTCTTCCAGTGCTTCAAAGTCAAGTAAGAAACACACACTTTGTGGGGGCAAAGTAAAATTCTTCAGATATTTTAATTGTTAAAAGCAAAGTGTGGATATGATTGAGCATGGATAATTGTAGATGCTGCCAGAGAGCAGTGGAGCAGTGTGAAATTTCAAAGGTTCGATACTGGGTTTGATTGAGACTACATCAGGGGTGATGAGGCTTAAACGCACCCAGGGTGTTTATTTGCATATATAGTAATCTTCCTATAGTCCACAGTGGGTCAGCTGGGCTTTGTCCAGCATTGCTCGGTTGTTTGCTAACAGCCTTCTTGTGTTTCTACCAGGTGGGATAACGGTGAAACTGAGAAACTGAGTCCTTGGGATGTGGAACCTATTCAAGATGACGGTACTAAAGGCGGTTTACTAGCTAGCTTACTGTTGTTTAATAATAGAGTTTGTTTCACAGAGTTTGGTTAATAGGTGTCGTGGTGTATTGAAAGGGTTTGTCTTTGTTGTGCAGCCCCGCAGCCAGACACAGAGGGAGGTGGTATACCTGTGACCGCAGAGGAGATGAGGGAGCTGATGTACAAGCCTCTGCCAGGCGAGTGGGGTGAGAGGAGCAGGGATGAGGAGTGCGAACGAGTCGTCGCTGGCATTGATCAGCTCATCACTGTCGGTGTGTATGCATAAATGGATGTTCTTTATCTTCCAGTTTCTTTGCTTTCACCCACGTATTCTCTCCTTCACGTTTCCTGTCATGTTGTTGTTGTTGTTGTCGTCGTTTGCTCACATCTGCTGGATCCTTACACTCGTTCTTTCCGGGTTTGTGCCACAGAGATTGCAGCTCCGTTCTCTGGTCCTGTGGACTTGGTCCAGTATCCCACCTACTGCACCGTGATCGCCTATCCCACAGATCTGGGCACCATCAGACTGCGGCTCATAAACAGATTCTACAGGTCAGTTTCTGCCAATCAACCTTTAACCTACATTTGTCCTTAAAACGTGTTCATGAAATGCAAAGAAGTAAGAAGTGGAGTGTGATGTTGTGTGACGTTTGCGTCGCTCTTGTAATCCACAGACGCCTCTCAGCATTAATTTGGGATGCCAGGTATATTGCACATAACGCCCGCACTTTCAACGAGCCAAGGAGCAAAATTGCCCACTCTGCAAAAATCATCACCAACGTCCTCCACAAATTTGTCAAGTATGTGTTTCTGGACTTGAATGTTAGTAGATCTCGTGATGATGCACGAAATGTAAGCGCAGAATTGCTAATTGTATTTCTTGCTAACACATTTTCTCACTTTTCCAGTAATCCAAGCTGCACAGATATCATGGAGATCTACAATGAAGTGGAAGAAATGGATGATGACGATGAGGTAAGTCTGACTTAACCAGTGTTGTAGTTGGTGGGGTTTTGGTTTGGTTTCTTTCCCATCATGTACTGCTACAAATATCCATATAAGTTTGTTAAAAGTAAATAGTTTTTAAAAGAAATTTAAAAGAATCTTTTCAAATTTAACCAGAATTTATTATGACTGTGCTTTTCAATTAAAACACCAAAATTCACACCCCGAGTTTAATTTAAACGTGAAATGTACTTTTATTTTTCTAATATGAGCACTCAAAGCACTTCTTTACTACAAGCCTCATTCATGGTTTTTTTCCTATACCTATGAACCTGTTTTAACATTTACACGCTCCAAAAAACTAGACTTTGGTGTTTTTGCCAAAGATATTTTGAGATGCAGACCAGAGTAGTCGGGGAACCCGCTCTACCTCCTGAGCCACAGCCAGCACGCAGCTCTTTAGTGCGGTTTATTCATGCAGATGCGAACACTGTTGTGCACGCCAAAACGATCACACAGAGACCCTCCGGAGGAGGTGGTCTTGATGCAGTTTCAGACCTTCAGAGCCGGTTGTTTATTATGAGATATTAATGCAGTCTCATTTTGACCCAACTAACTCGTGTATACTGGAAATCAATGGCTTCCCATATGCTTTGCATCCCAAGATAAGCAGCGTATCAGACTAGTCCTGCGTGCAGCACCTTCTCCCTGCATTTCCATTTGTTACTCCCACCCCAGTTGTATCTGGCCAATAAGCAGACTCGGTCATCTCGTGTGGTTTGTAGTGATGCAGTTTGATTCACTTGGCGTTTTAGTTGTATAAAAAGAAAACTCATCAGCTGATTCGGACCAGCGTAAACAAACCGTAGATGTGAAAACGCCTTGAGACACTTCAGTCGCGCGACTGAAAGTTTATCGCTAGCAGTTATTTCGCCTGTAATTTTCTGTGATCGTGGTGACCACATCTCTTCGAATCGCTACTAGTGCAGACTCAGCTCAAACATCTGGAATGTCTAAAATCTGTCCACAGTACTGAAATTATTAAATGAGTTAGTTCAAATAAACCCAGTTATAACATAATGGCTGACCGAAGGCTGCTTTGCATTTTGAGGCAATCATCTGTGATCCCGTTGTGTGAAAATGTAATTGTCATTGCAGTTGTCTGATTAAAGGTCACATTGAAATAATTCAAATGTGATTGCTGCCAACAGGAAGAAGACACAGAAGCGCCAGGAACATCTGCTGGACACAGACTGCGTCAGGTAGATACACAGGATGGGTGATCTGCGTACCTGTAAAGACAGTCTGTCATTTGTGATTACAAAAACATCTAGACAAAGGGGATGATGAAGCACTCTTTACATTGATTTTGATCAAAAACTAACCAGCAAAAAAGGGGAGATAATTTGTTAGATTGTGCTTCATGTCAGTGACTTGTTGTTTCTCCCTGATATTTGCAGCGCTCTGTAGAAGTGCTGCCAGACAGGGATGCCTGGAAGGAGCAGTGCAAGAGTCTGCTCAACTACATATTTGAGTGCGAGGACTCTGAGCCGTTCAGGCAACCTGTGGATCCTCAGAACTATCCAGTATGTTACCACGGCACACTACGGGCCAAGCTGTGATCAGATGCTGTTTTCAGCTGTGTGTTGAAGTCCTTTTTTTGTGTGCTCGTCCAGGACTACCACGACATCATTGACACACCCATGGACTTTGGCACGGTGAAAAGGACTCTGGGGGAAGATCGCTATGAAAACCCCACAGAGCTGTGCAAAGACACACGCTTAATATTTGCCAATGCTAAAGCTTACACACCCAACAAACGCTCCAAGGTAGAGAGGGGATGTTCACATTCTCTGAGTTTATTACAGGCTGTTAGTGATTTTACATTCTGGTTCGTCCGCTGAAGCTTTCTCGCTTCCTTTGCTCCGTTTTCAGATTTACAGCATGACCTTGCGGCTCTCTGCCTTCTTTGAGGAGCGAATCAGAACAATCATATCCGAGTACAAAACCGCTGTCAAAAGCAGCAATAGGCTCCGCCGCAGTCAGAGGTTTCGCAAGAAGATGCAGCAGCAACAGCAGGACCACCCCGACACCACAACCAGGTCTGTCTGAGCGCTGCAGCTCGCCTGAGAAGTTTCACTTTTCATTTGCATGTGAGCGCTCTGATTTGAAGAGATTCATTCCTTTTTTTCTTTTCTTTTCTTTTTTTTTTTTTTTTTTTTTCCCCCATCAAAAAAAA
>VURO01035942.1:34245-45683 GCA_015108175.1 Pelvicachromis taeniatus
TTCCCCCAGTCAAAAGAAGGCTGCAGTCAAAACTCAGGAAAAAGTGGAGTCTGTGTCAGTGACCAAAACTACCTCAGCCAAAGTGTCTGTTCCTGAGAGGGCCAGGAGGAGTCGAAGCAGCAGCTCAGGTCACAGCTCCTCAGAGGACGACTCCGGCTCCAAAGGTGCTTCATCAACATCAGGTACAGCTGTCAGAGCACCCCGGAGCTCATTTGTCACCATCACAATAGATTTTGAGCCATGATGATGATATTTGGGTTTAACAAGTGGCAACAACAAAAAAGTTAGTGTTTTTGTTTTTCCAAAAGATTTTCTTTTAGTTTTAAGATTACAAAGAGGGGTCATCTTGATTTCTTACATTAGGGCTTTACTAAAGTGGTTTGTTTAATTAAAGGAATAAATTAGGTGGGGGGGGTTCTCTGCCTCTGAGTGGGTTTTTGTTTAGCTGCTTCTTTCATATTCATATTTTTGCTTAGGAAGATGAAGATAATTGTATCTCGGTAACTGCAAGTACTGTGTTGTTTTCTGTTTTTCAATAAAATATCTGCCAAAAAAGGAATAAATTAGATATAAAATATAATTGAAAAAATAAAGAATTTTGATATTTGGGATTGGGGGGGGTGTTCTATGACCACTTACACTTAGAACTGCCGAGGACGCTAATTAAACCCCGTAGAAACATTTGGTTTACATTAATGCAAACCGACTGTTTTCCACGCATTTTGACATGAGGGCTGCTGCAGCACAAGAGACGGCATTGCTGCAGGATGGGTCGGTCTTTGACTGTGTTTATTTTATTTTTTTAATCAGCACAGCAGAGTCTATACTGTGTGATGATCCTCAACATGCCATGCTAGCATGACTCGCTTGCACCCCTAAATGTTGATCAGCAATGCGCCTTCAGAAAACTATTGTGCAACGATGCAATATAAAACTGGGCTTACTCTAGTGCTGTTTCTTTTTTATTTGAAATGCACTGCTGCTACTACTACTACTACTACTACTACTACTACTAATACTACTATAATAATAAAGAAATTCAATTCTTATTTTTTTTATAATCTCAGAGTCTGACAGTGAGAGCGAGGCGAGTGACTCGGAGGAGGAGAATCATCAACGTAGACATAAAGCAAGAGTAACAAGGAGCAACCATGCCAAGAAGAGGAAAAAAGGTCAGGACTTGAAGTGTTTATCATAAATATTTCACTCTTATATTTTATTTGTTTGTTAAAAATGTAATTAAAATCGAGGTTTGTTGTGATTTGGTGCTATATAAACAAAATGTAATTGAATAAATATCCTTGAATATATGTTGTTGCTAGTTGCTGAGAGTGACAGTGAAGAAGAGGAGGAGGAGGAATTTGACAGTGAGGGTGAAGAGGGAGAGGACGGAGAGGCGTCGTCCTCTTCAGATCGTCGCTATCCCAGCAGGAGAACACGGCGGACCAGAAACAGCGCTGCAGGTAAGACAAGTTCACTGCCGTCAAGCCTCCGACCCCGTGAGATACAAAAGCCCAGCGCCCAGTGTGCTTAGACCTTTGTGAATGGCTTGTTTTCAGAGTGCAAAGCGGAGATTAATGGTCACAGCAGCAGGTCGTCTCGCAGGGAGAGGCGTCACCGCCGCAACTCTGACAGGGCCGCGTCTCAGGGCTCCGACAGGGAGGAAGTGACAGTTCGCGGGTTGCTAAAAAGAAAGACTGCTCGGGCAGCTGTGAATAAGATAAAGCTCCTCGGAGCGTCCGACGAAGACTACCAGGAGGAGGAGGAGAAGCCGAGGAGGAGCAGCAGCCGCCTTCGCCACACAGCCCGGAGCAGCAAACGCACGGCGGTGCTCAAGAGCAGCTCAGAATCCGATGACGAGTCAGCAGCAGGTATTGAATGCTCTTTAAAAGTCTTTGAATATTATTCAGACACAGAAGAGATTTTTTACTCAGTTACGATCTTTTCTTTTGTCTTCTAGCGTCCCAAAATACAAAGGAATCAGGAAGTGAGTCTAAGGATGAGGAGGATGGCAATGACAGCGATACCTCATCGTTCTCCCAGAGCAAGCAGAATGGAAACGCAAAGAACTCCAAACAAGCTGCCAAGATTAAGAAAAATGGTGAGAAATGTCCTTATCGGTCGTATTTTTAGACTGTGTCAGTGCTGGAGTGGAACATGCCCTAAACAGCTCGATGTTTTATTCCTTCCCAACAGGTACTTTGTCCCGTGTGAATGGACACAGTGCAAAGCATCACATGCCCGAGAGCAACTCTGAGCAGGAGGAAACTCCCGGAGAGAGCTCTGGAGAAGAGGAGGATGAGGAACAGCAGCAGCCACCTCTGTCTCAGAAACCCTCAAGGAGCACGGCAGCCGCCCCAGTGAGAAAAAGTAGGATTACAAGCGAGGAAGAAGAGGAGACGAAAGATATCCACCACCTCAGCACACGACACAAACCTCCCGTAAGCTCAGACGAAGAGGACAAACGCCCACACCAAAACGGAAGAAATGTGGAGGAAGTGGTTCACAAAGACCTGAAGAAAAACAGCAAAATTCCTCAGTCAAAAAGCCAAGACAAACAAAAATCTGCCTCAACTCATAAACTTGATGGTGCAGAATCAGATGAACTCGGTGATTCTCCAAAGAGATCCAGCCCACACAAGAAAAGGCCGAAAAAAGGCGATGAGCAGGATGCAGAAAGCAAACGCTCCAGCGACGAGTCCGACTTTGAAACGAGGACAAAGAGGCCGACGAGGACCAGGAGCATATGCAAACGGCCTTGCGGCAACTCCTCGGCTTCACAGAGCTCGGAGCAAGAGTACAAACCCAAGAGGAAGTCGAGGAGGAAACGCTCCACTGGCTCCTCGGACCAGGAGTCGGATAATTCGGAAAACGTGCCGAACAGACGGCTGAGGCTCCGAGCCCTGCCGAAAAAGAAATACACCAGTGACAACTCTTTCTCTGAGGAAGAGTCTGCTTCTGCGAAGCCGGGCAGGCAGAGAATTTGCAACAGAACGGCAAGAGAATCTCGAGAAGACGGTTATAACACAAGAGTGTCTAACAGGACTTCCCCGAGTGAAACCAGGAATCGTGTGTCTTCCAAGAGAAAACGCATTTACACCTCTGACTCTGAAGATGGGGATGAGGACGGAGAGAAAGAGACAGTATCCAAAAGCAACAAAAACAGCAAGTCAGGCCCCTCAAAGTGCGCCAAAAAGGATGCCAAGCGTGGTAACGGCAATGAGCAGGACACCTCCTCCCACTCTGATTCCAGCAAGGAGGAGGAAGAGAAGGAGGAGGAACATCTTGGACGTTCCACAAGGGGAAAGAAAAGCGCAAAGCAGCTCAAACGCAAACGAAAAGAAAGCTACAGCAGCAGCAAACACAGCTCGGACTCAGAAAGCGAGCAGTCGTCTTCAGCCTCTGAAAACTCTTTTGCCAGCTCAGGGTCCCACAGCAGTCCAAAGGGGAGAAGCCGCACACGGTCGGGGATCGGCGAAAGGACTGCCAGTCGCCAGCTTAGGCAGCACCGCCGGAGGTCCGCCTCGGAAGAGGAGGACAGCGACGAGTCGTACAGCAGCAAACCACGGAGGAAGACGCGGGTGAACACCCGAAACCGTGGGAAACGGACGGTTAAGTACAACGACAGCGAATGAAGGACGTAGCTGCTGGAGGTTACAGGCTTTAGAGGGAAGACGAAGCCGGACGTTAACTGGAGAGCTTAAGACACTTGATGGGCCACCTTATGGTAGTAGCACTGGAGTCCTCGAGAGAAAAATGCTGTGAATCTTTCATTCAGGGATATTTATATTTTCTATGGAGAAAAAAAATAAAAATTGAGGAAAAAAAACAAACAAACCAACGTGTTTATAGATGTAATACAAACTCAAGCATTTGAACTGCTGGTTTTCACAAGGATAAAGAGCAAAACATCACTTCCCATACTGCGTGTTGTGATTTTTTTTTTTTTTTTTTCCCCCCCAGCAAAAGGTTCGGAGAGGCTATTCTGGGGAAATCTCGTCAGCTTGGGTGCTAATCTAATATACCTCTGTTTAATCAAGCATACTGCTGGCTTGCACTAAGATACACTGTAATGAGGTATTTCATACACTAGTTTTGCATTAGAAACTCAGGGGTCAACTAAGTTTACTGTAGTCTCAGACATGCAGTTGTTTTGTTTTTGGGGTTTTTTTTGTTTTTTTGGTTTATTTGTTCTTTTTTGAGCTAAGGTAAGGACAAGAAGCAATTCCAGGTTGTCAGATGTCCAAGCACATTTACTGGGACAAAAACTAATCCAAGTTTAGACTTTTTGACTACAGCACTCCTTTGTAAATCCACATACTTAATGCTTGACTGTATTGTGAGTTGATATGAGCCAAATGAATGCAAAGGACTTCTTTTCCCCTTAATTTTTTTTTTTCCCCCCCTCTTTCTATTAGGTTTGTGTTGTGTTCTAGTGAATAGGTGTAAATATGTGATTAAGAAATTGCCTGAATTTTGTTCAGTGGCAAAGAGTTTATTTAAATTTGAGCTATTTCCTCTTTTTCTTTCTTTCTTTCTTTTTCTTTTTTACACATTAACTGCATTGTCTCGCCATATGTCACAAATTGGTACTTTTTTCTTTTTTTTTTGCCAAGTACAAGTACCCAAAAGTACTTAATGCAAAAAATGTGATTTCTCATATTGGGAAGACCTTTTATTGTTGTTCTGTGTTACCTTCTTTCAGTATTAAATTCTTTTTTTCTGAGTTGACTTAAAACGTTTTTTGCCAGTCATGGTTTTGGTTTTTGGTTTTGTTTATAGGGAGGTTTCTGAATACAGTCGCTTTATGACATTTTGCTTAATGTTTTTTCGTACTACACCTTTAATAAACAGATTTCACAGGAAAGACTATTAATGCAATTTGTTCATGGAGTACTATAATTAGTTATTCTTCCTCTTAATAAAGGCATCATTTCAAGGTGTGATCTGTCTTGGACTAGGTTTTATCTGTTGATTTCGTTGAGACGTTCCCTCCCTTTGCACTTCCTGTGCAAAGAGATGAACTTCTAGGAATAGTGCAGGCTTTTTAAAGAACATTCAAAGCAGCTCTTTTGTTCGGATGATCCCACACTGCTTCAGTAATGTTTGTATCTGGACTCTGGGGAGGCCAATCCTACGTTTGCTTTCACATTGTTGGCTGCGTGTTCGGGATCATGGTCATGCATGTCGGCGTTCATAAGCCCAATCATTTTCAGAAGATCTTCAGCACCACTGGCTGAAATCCAACCGCAAACCTTGACAGAGCCTCTACCCAAAGATTTTAATTTTAGATTTATTACTCCATTAAAAACATGCACTAATTTTCAGTCAAGTTCTTTTGTAATTTGGCTTCCCTCAGCCTTTTCTCTGCTTATCCTCTACTTCTTCATTCTTTAAGGGCACAATATACAGCATGCTGAGATGTGCCAAGTTTTCAGCTAATTGCTATTAGGGAATCACAATGTTGGTGTAGAAATACTATTTTATGGCTGCCAAACTGTTATCTTGTCAGGTTTTTCATAAATTTGACAAAAACATTTTGTGACGGGCTGCTAGTAACAAAAGTGTCCCTATCAGGGATGTCAAAGTAATTCTTACACTGTGTAATTCTTACACTGTGGGCCACATACAGCCAACTTTTACCTTACATAGACCGGACCAATGAAACTCCACTTTCTGTCAGTTGAACCACAAATTTTAATCCCTGAAATATTGTAATATAAGAAATAGAAGTCGAGTTTCAACAGTATGAAAGTGCATAAATGCTGCTTTATGTAATGAAAGAAATCTGTCAGCACGACTCTTTGGGCTTGAATAATAAGAAATAATTGTGTAAAAATGACAGGAAAAATTTTGTCAGCATATTGCCTGGACTGCCCTGTAAATGTATAAAATGATTTTGTTAATTCACAGAAAACGCCCTTAAGAGTAAGATTCAAACTCTGGACCTTCTTGCTGTGAGCCAAGACATCACGGATCCTAACCGCCACGTAACCGTGATGCCTTATTTGTATATTTAATATTCTAAATATTTTAAGTGAGAGAAACATGCAAGAATAAACAAACATGCTTTTATTTTGAAGAGACTCAAAAACCCACAATCGCACTGCGCAGTCGCGTAAGTGTGTCGACGTCGCAAAGTAATTTTCGGTAGCTCATCGCACTTTCGACAAAAATGAAACTACGATTTTTCACTTCATTTTTGATAACGCTATTTTGTTGAAATGCAGTTTATACAAAGTTATAAAAATAAGAGTGTCTGATTTTCATTTTTTGCTAATAATGGGACCGGAAGCCCGATAATTCTTTTTTTTTTTTTAATAGCGAAAGTACAGGTAGCAACAGTTATGTATATTCGCTTTCATTATCCAGTGAGCTAACATGTGAGCAGTTCATTGGAAGAGGTAAGCTTTGTACGCCAAAGAAAGCCCGTTTTAGTTACCCTGAAAAGGAAAGGTCTAAAATAAACTGACCTAGCTTTATTTACATTTCCGGCTTTTGCAGCTAGGCTGACGTACAAACTAAAGTCGAGCATGTCCTCTGCCAATCACTGTCAGCACTCTTAGCCTTAGAATCAACAGACAGTTTTGTACAACATGTCAGCGTGCAGGAGGATGCTTTACCTGGTAAGGCACAGGAGCCTGTTGACGCATGTCCGGAGAAATCTCACTACATGGTCTCCCGTTGGAGCAGCTTTCAATGCCAGACCTCACAGGAAACTGGACCTGTTTCAGAAAAATCTGGTTTGTACTTTAAAAAGTTACAAAACTGGCAAAATAATAGTTACAGTATGCAGATACGTCTTGCTTATGTTGTTGGTGATAACTGTGCGTTTGTGTGTGGTTGCAGGGTTTGTTTGGAGTGCCAGAGCTGAGCTGTCCTGCAGGCTTTCAGGTGGCCACAGAGAAGGCTCTGAAGAACACGGAGCGTCTGGTGGAGAAAGCCTGTTCTTCTTCTCCAGGAGTTCAGACAGTCCAGTGCTTTGACCAGCTCTCAGATGAACTGTGTAAAGTGGCCGATCTCGTGAGTTCACCACACAAAGTGTCCTAAACCTTTGTAGCAAAAGTGTAAATAAGGTCATTTTAGTCCCCACATAGCCAAAACCAGCACTACTGACTAACCATGGGCTGTGAGGTCACTTTTATGTTTGCGATTACATGAGCACGGTGATCAACATTCATAGAGAGTTTTTCAGAATGGCTATAGTCACAGCATTGTAGGATGGTGAAAGATGTACCCTGGGTCGTTTTCTTTTCACGTAAATGTGTACATCCAAGAGTGGCCACTGGCCTGTATGTGTAAATAGACTGTGGAGTCCTAGCCTGACGCTTTCCCCGAAATCACAGCAATCCCCCTGACACTTAAAACCGTACGCTGTGTTACTCTGTTTGTGCCAAAGGACCTGATTGTTGGGGTGGACCAATCTTAGGCGTAGCTTTTTCGTGTGTTTTGAAAGCCACAGAGATGTGATGTTTCGAGACAGTGCGTCTCAGCTGTTCCACTACTCTGACACATAAGGGATCAGCGGTGGTTTTTGCTTAAGCAGCAGTTGTGTCCCCGGCCGCTGAGTGTGTGGGGATGGTTTTCACTCCGTTTATGCTCCAGTGGATGGTGAGAATTAAACATTAAATACTGATCCATATGTGTTGGTTTACATCAACTTTTACATGTCCGTCATTACTGAAGGAAGTGTTTTTCATATCCTCTCTGGTGAATTTGATGCGTTGGTCCACCGTGTTAATGCGATCAGCGAATTGTGTTATGTCCTAAGATTTGATTTTCACCCAGGTGTCATCCACATACCTGAACCTGACTCTGTGGTGTTCCAGGGTAGGATAACAGAGCCCTCTTTTCCACTTCCTCTATATACAGATTAGCCAAAGTGGGAAAACCCACAGTGCACCTATGTTTCTGGCTGTAGTGGTGGACCTTGTATGTGAAGACTAAAGAAGTCACTCGAATGAAATTGAAAATGCAAAGTCCCAAAAAAAAACCCCATTGTTTTAACCTCAACCTCCCAAAATTGAGTATCTGCAGAGATTGCTTGTTTTCTTGACAGTCTTGTCATTAATAATCTTTCTCCCTGTAAACAGGCAGACTTTATAAAAGTAGCTCACCCTGATCCAGCTTTCCGCGAGGCTGCTGAGAAGACCTGCATCGAGATCGGCACAGTTGTGGAGAAGTAAGAGGCGACGTACACTACCTTCAAAAATGTCGTTCATAGCTGCACAACACCAAGAACGTGTTTTTATACGCTGTCTCCAACGGGGCGATACGGGTCATTTATACGTCAGTTTGTGCCCCTGACAGATGTTGATGGTTTGTATGTTTCAGACTGAACACTAATGTTAAGTTGTGCAAGAGCCTGAAGAATTTGCTGGACAGCCCAGACATCGTGGCTCAGCTGGATCCCAATACAAAGTAATCTTACCTGGTTTTCATCTTCCCTGATTTATCCTTCATCTCGTTCTGAGATTATCACATTGTTTATTTTGTCCTGCTGTGGCTTTTGTTTGTGTTCGCCTCTGCAGGCGAGTGGCAGACCTGTTCATGTTTGACTTTGAAATCAGTGGAATTCATCTAGATGACACACTGGTGCGTTTTTTTTAATGTATTTTTTTGTTAATGGAGTTCAACACACGGATGTAGGAAACAACACCTGAAGGCAACGTAACGGTGATGCTGCCCGCTGCTTTTTTCACCCTGCAGAGGAAAGAGGCGGTTGCTCTTCACGTGAAGTTGCTGGATCTAAACAACGACTTCCTGGTCGGCTCCCACATGCCGAACAGGATCGCCAGGTCTGCGATTCCCGAGCACCTACACCTGCACTTTGCAACAGAAGGAAGCTTCGTTCAAATCGGGGGACTGCATGCAGATTCCCCCAATGACTTGGTACGCATTTACTGTGGCTCATTAAACGTTTCTCTCTTCTGCCCACAAGGTGGCGCCTTTGCTACGTCTCAGCTCACAGCACAGACTTTAGGTGCTGGTTATGAGAAACACTAAACCTGATGGCTCAAATTTCTCAGTCAAGCAGCTGTTTGTTTGTTTTTTATCATATTAAATTAAATTTTAATCTAATTTTTCACTTGATAGCAGTATGAAGTAGTTTTTGTTGTGTTTTTAAGTTAAAAAAAAAGTTACATCTGCAAACTTTGAGTAATTGTAAAATGACTTTCTGACAGCTGTGTGGTACCGTTGTAGAAATTTACCAGTGTAAGGATTGTACCATTATAGAATTTAAGCATGCTAAACTATTATCTTAAAGCTTGAGATGAAATAACGTAGAAAGGAAAAGATCAGAAAATATTTGAAAGCCCATTTTTAACATTTTGTGCTTGAAAACAGAGTTAGTGTTTTATCTAGCCGTCTACCTTTGACCCTGCAACGGTCTCTCAGCAGCCTCGTTGATATGCCATTTTAATAATATTATATTTTGCCATGAATTTTTCTCTTCCCTTCTTCTACTTGTGTAGGTGCGAGAAGTCGCCTACAGGATTTATCTCTATCCCAATGCAGAGCTAATGGGGATTTTGGAAGATCTGCTGAAATGCAGATACAAACTGGCCACGCTGGTGGGCTACGAGTCCTACGGACACAGAGCCCTAAAGGGAACCATGGCCAAAACCCCAGGTTAATGCTTTTTTTTTTCTTACAGTTGGGACATTTTTATTAGTCAGCACTGTTAATATTTTGTGCCTTTTAAGAGCTATTCTCGGGTGGTTTACATGCTGCATTTTTGTCCTTATCCCTCTTTGTAGAGACGGTGATGAGCTTTCTTCAGCTGTTAACAGACAAGCTGTCAGACAGGTACGGCCTTCCATGCTTTTCGTAGTAGAAATCCACTGATCAGCTTTTTCATTGTGGCAGGCTGAGTCATCAGCACCAGCTGATTTATGTTTTTGTTGCCTTTGGTGTAAAGGCTTCGTTAAATCAGTGCTTCCCCTCAAGGTTAACCATGAGTTATTGGGCTATTTAAGATGTTTCCCAAAGATCCTTTAATTTGAATGTGAGTTTGATCATTTCCACGATGATTCATGTTCAGAAAGCCTCTGTGTTGATCTTTTTGTGTGGGGTGGGGTTAGATTTCCTCAAACTGTCCAAAAATATGCAATTTAGGTGGACTGGGAGACGACAAAAATTAGGTATGAATGTGAGCCTGTTAGCCTGACAGCCTGTCCAGGGTGTTTCCCTGCCTTTGGCCAAATGCATGCTGGGATTGGCTCTGGCCCTTGTTGACCCTGAGGAGAGATAGGTGGGTAAAAAGCAGGAATGAACGCCTCGAGTCTTCGCGCTAATAACTTGTTCGGCGCTTCTCTTTCAGAACAGCGAAAGACTTTAAGATGATGAGAGACATGAAGAAGAAAGTCAGCCCTCGACATTCTGTGGGTGGTTTTCTTTTTTCTTTAATGTGCAAGAATATTTTTGCCAACTACACAACATTACACCCAATATTACACACTTCCCTCTAATATTGTGTAATCAGTACTAATTGCTTTAAGGCATAACAGCATAAAGTTTAACTCATGTAAGTTTAACTCATTCTGATTCAGTCACGATAATCCAGCTTGGCCTGTTCTGTGTTTTCTAACAGGAGCTCATGCCCTGGGATCATCCATACCTCAGCGGCGTCTTGCGTGCTGAAAGGTGAGTATTTAGCTGTTATGAACCATATTTTTCAGCTTGCTGTCACTTGATAGTCATTCAGATGTTTGTAATTCCATATTGCTTCACAGCGCTAGCTCTTATTACGTCCCACTTATCTATCAAGTGTCGCTTTTTACAAAAGGTGTTAGGGGAGAAGCATGGGAGCAAACTTCAGCTCTGATTTTGGGTCTAATTGACCTCCTTTCCTTTAGTTGGAAAGTTTATGTTTAAAACCTCGTCTCAGTGTCTCTTGCAGGCCAAACATTGTTTTGTTAAAATATTTGACTGCTGCATTTGATTTATGACCACATTACTGCGGTGAAACACTTCCATCTGTATTTCTCATGGATAGGACTCGTTTTTCATCTCAAGTGTAGGTCATGATGTCATTATTGCTCTTTAATTTATTTTTTTTAACCCGATGGCAGTCTCTGCTTCTTAGGACTTGATGACTTGATCTAATCAGCCAATCACATGGCAGCTACTCACTGCAATCAGGCATGTAGACATTGACTGTGTCTCAATTTTTAGGGCGCATCCCTCGTGGGCCACATTTGTAGGCCGATTACGTCACAGCGACGTAACGTAGGCTGTCCCAATTCGTTGACTCCTACGAATGCGGCCAACAAATGCGGCCTACATTTCCCCGAATTTGTAGGATGGGTCTGGTGTATTCTACGTGGCCCACCATATCCCAGAAGTCATAGCACGTTCCAACAAATTCCAGTTTCCACCACTGGCGACAGCCATGGAGACGGTAAAACCGAGTAGGTGGAAGCGGTAAGGGCGGG
>VURO01035949.1:0-11219 GCA_015108175.1 Pelvicachromis taeniatus
AGGCGAGAATGTAGCTGTGTAAACCTCAAATATCTGCTCAGTTTATCAAGACCCCACATATTTTCAAAAGCGCTCCGACGTTTTCGTCTGTTACCCACCAGCTCCATAGCTAGCCGGGGAGTTTATTAAACTTCACTGAAACAATCTGCAGATTTCATTCAAATGTAATAAACTATCATCTTGTCTTTATTTGTAGTTAACACATAGCTTAAACACTCAAATCTGTAAGCTAATGATAGTTAACTCAATTTCAGATACATGCAAGAGCAGATGCATGCTGGGGCAATAAGCTGGACGCTTTACGTCCAATGGATGATGATCTGATTAGTCCACTAATCGCACTAATAATCGGTGACTAGTCGACTATCAAAATAATCGTTTGCGGCAGCCCTAGTTCCAAGTAACTCTACATGTAATTGGCTATGTCCATCTTTTATATACAGTCTATGGAGAGATGCGGTTGCAGCCTACTCTTAAAACAATTTCCATTAAATTATATTAGTATTTTGTGGTTCTTAATTAAATAATTAGATAATTTGTGTATTGTTACATGATGACCATAACTTTAACCTCAACATAATAAAAAAAACCAGCTGCATCATCACACAGTATATCTAGTAGAATGTGTGTAGCAAAGAAGCATCTGAGCTAAACAGTGGGTGGAGTAAAGGTGTGTATTTACAGAACAGACAATATGAAAGATAGACATGGACAGGGCTGGAAACATGTATCCAACCATGAAGACCTTTTGTGGTTGCAAAAAGCTAGTAAGATACACAAATGTTTGAATTATATATTGGCTCCCAAAACCCAGTTTATTTTCATGATATATTTCTTTTGTCTGGAATGCAAAAGAGAAACTGTATTGTGTGATCAAAAGCATTGGATTGCCTAGAAAGCCCAGGATGTGATTACAAAGCTTCAAAAGCACATGATCTCTAACCTGTGCTGGTGCAGCGTCCTGCGGTCAAGCTCCCAGGCCAGCTCGGTGCTGAACTGCGGCTGCTCTCGGTGCTCTACGGGGTCCGTGGCCAACTGCTCTCCGTCAAAGCTCGCCTGAACCACCAGACTGAGCCGAGGACACTTTGGGAAGTGACGACCTAGGGATTGACGCCAAGCGTTATTTTCCAACTCATATTTCCCACACACTGGTTACACAGAAGCTGAGCAATTCTCCACTTTGTCCCACTTTTTACTGTGTACATCAAAATGTTTTGATGTAGAAAATGTAGAGTAGAAAAGCACTACATAAGAATCCGTCCATTTACCTTTTACCAAAATCTAAGTAACTGTATTAATTGATCATGACTTCAATATAAACCAAGATGTGAAATTTACGTTAATTGCCATGAATGTCATGGTAATTTTGGCCTTTCAATACGAGATCATTTCAGACTTTTGCAGCCCAATCTTGTTTTTGAATGTCACTAAAGATGTATGCTGTATACCCACTCCACCGTGGAAAAGGAATAGTTCAAAGAAATCACATAAAGGCCAAACTTACCACGATATACACGGGGAGTGCAACCTTTGACAACACAACACATATCTGCATAGCCTCTGACTTTGTGCTCAGTTGCACATTTCCCCATTGGCCAGAAACACGATAACCTGCGTTTTATCACCATTAAACGTTGCCTGCCTTCTTAACATCCACAGGTGGACACGCGACAGAAAGCGGTGAAATCCCACATGGGGTGTTGCACCTGCCCACCCTAGCTGCTGTGTTCCGAGTCACCAATGAGAATACCTGTGGAAATCTAAATCCATCAAAACACCAGCACAATGTGATGAAACTCAACGATGAGGTAGTAAGTTATAGGTGTCTCAGCATAAGTGGCATTTAACGGGACTTCTATACTGTCCACTGTGACAGGACTGGCTACTTCTCCAGCTTAAGGCGTGTCATTGGAACAGCCTGGATTTAATTCACCGAGCCGAGATCACCACCAACGCTAGCAGCAGCAACAGGTAGGCTTTTCCTCGCGGGACTCACAACCCCCGCTAAACCGCTGCGTGTGGCGGTACCAACGAGCCAAGCACGTCAAGTATTAGCAAACATGGCTGATAGCGCCAGGGTAGGAGGTCATCCAGCTCTTTAAACCGCTCACCTTCCAGAATGGACACAACGATGAGAAGTTGGTCAGTCTTCGCAGCCATGTTGACATTTGTACAGGAGGGAAGTGAATAAAGTTGTATTCAAACTGGAAGAACTCTTCTTCCCGCCGCTTCTCAGCTGAGTTTTGACAAAGTTTACAGAAAGAATAAATGCCCGACCGTTACAAGCAGCAAACAGCCGCTTTGTTGTCAAGCTTTGGCGCCACCCATTTTGTTTTCAAAGCGGAAGTGATGATTGAGGCGCTCCACTTCTTAGCGCCTCATGCTGGTTGGAGGTGGAACTGCAGTGAAAGTACACCACTACTACTACAATTACTACTACTACCACTAGTACTGCTATGTCTGCTTTTACTACTAGTTATTATAGTTTTGTGTTTTCCGAGTATTTTGTTATTTAGTTTAGATTTTTTTTTATTTTAATATAAGTAATTTTCATTTAGTTTCCAGCGTGGGTTTACTTATTTAAGTTCACTTTCTATTGTTTGAAAGTTTTACATTTGAAAGCATTAATGTTAGCATACTTTGGACATTAAGAGTCTCAATAACCTCGTCCATGAAGGCGTCATCAGGCAGGGTATGATAGCAAATCTTTACCAATCGAGCAAATGCTGAAATTAAACATTACTTTTGCAAATTCACAAAATAGTTTCACTCAATGTTTTTTTTTTAAAGTCTAGTTTTTCTTTCAGTGTTACTGCTACTATTGCTACTACTGTGGATGATGATAAAAATAACAATACAAACTTTTAAATTAAACCATGTCAAATAATTTTGTATTATTTTGAAATACTGACAGATTGTTCACACTTCATCACATTAAAAAAAAACTGTTTTTAATGCATTTTCACAGTAAGTTCTACCTTTTCAAACATTTAAAAAAGCCATTGGTCAACATGCTGTTGAAACACAAATATCCCGAAGAACGAAACAAACAAAAAAACTTCACTGACCAAAATGTATATAAACATCCTTTAATCATGATTGCCAAACATATGAATTAAGGCATATACAGTATAAAAAAGCAACAGCAGGTTTCATGTTTTTGTACGGTTTCAGTGTGTGAATAACTGGATACACCAGGTGGATGAACTGAACATACCAAGCAGCCTTTTAAAGACAACACTGTGTCTCCCAAAAGTTGACAGCATCTTGTAAACAGAGTTCATAGCACTATATTCAAGTAATAGAATGATCACTGATACTATGCAGGTAAGGTGTTGTGAGTGAGGCAGAGCTGCTCATAGACAAGGTGGACCACTGGGATGTTTGTCGTCAGTCAAAGGGCCACAAGAGGTTATTTATAATAAAGACAATTTTGAAATTGAGTTTGAATCTACCATAAAATACTCAAATATTTTCATTATCTACCTGTTTAAAAGTTGTTTTTTCATAACATTACAACAAGCAGGTTGTTTGAGAGGATTTCCGCTGCAGCAAAAAACTACTTGTATCAGCAAAATCAAGACTTGGTCCAGTTTGACTGGTCTGATCCATAAATAGTATATACCGTATATCTTCCATTAGTAGCCTGTCTCTTTTAAATGCCCGTTTCTAATAAACGCCGATTTGAAAACATGTCAACACAAATAGATGCCAGTCTCCAATAGTAGCCAGACGACCTTTGATCCGGAAGTCCCTCCGCGCTGTCGTCGGTCCTCCCGCGTCTCATCACTGGGCCAGCTGTTTCCAACCAGCCGTCATCTCCGACCAGCAGCATTAAGCTGATGCAGCGACCATGGAAGTGGGATTATTACACTGAACTGGAACTGTGGGCTAGCTAACTGTGATTTTCTGCTCTTTTACTTCCTCTCCTGGAGAGTCGGGGAGAGAAGTTTCGGGGAGCACCACTCGTGCACTGGGCTACCACAGACAAGGAGACACTCGGGAGCAAAGGAGGAGCACAACTGGGAACTGCATTATTAGTGAACTGTTGGAACACGTTTTGGAGCACTGTAAGTAAACACACTGTCTTTGCACCTCAGTCTAAAAACCGGCCTGGGTCCTCTTTCCCTCTCACTTCCACCACAATTCAGTCTGAGAAGGGAATAAGAGCCGGTCTCCAATAACCGCCGGGCTCTTTTAAACGCCGGGCTGGCCGGATAATTTTTTTTACTACTAAAGGAAGATATACGATAAGTGACAGGTGTAGCTTCCGGGTCTTAGAAGCCTAATGTGAACGTTTTTCAGATGTGCTTTGTTCCTAATGGCCAACAGGGGGCAACTTTTCTGGATGGGAAAAAGTCCTACTGTAAAAATGAAGCCCCCCCTACTGTTCAGTAGGGTTATAGCCCCCCTGCACACTTTCCTGGCGAGATTATAGTCACAATTGCTTTTTGAGTGTTTCATTTGTCAAAACATGACTATTTTGAACATATGGAAGCCATTTAGTTTAAAATAGAAGCTGGCATATTATGCATTACGGGTGTGGCTGCTTTGTGATTGACAATTTCTGCAGCACTGTCATATTGAGCTCCTCATATCTTTAGCTTAAATCAATAGTCAGTAGTCAGTGCTTCATATTTTTGGAGATCATACTGGTCATAGCCAGGTCGTACTTGGAACTGGTTTGAGTCTGTAGCTGATACCGAAACCATTAACTGGCCCTAACTCACAGCCATAATCCTCTTGACATGGTGGCTATTGATAACAGCTGACCACCCAGAGGCTTGTGGATCACAGGCTGGTGAAATAAGCCTTGGATTATTTGCTTGACTGACAACCTGAGACTGTATTTGTGGAAACAGCCTAATAGAGGTTTACTGTTGCTGTCTTTTTTTAGCACATACGCCAGATATAAACATGATGACTCTGACAGTAGTTCTCTAGTGAGATTTGAACCAATTCTGGATCATCCGTAAACATACATCTACTGAGCTGGCAGTGGTACAACACCAACGGTAAAGTCCGACCCGTGTGTCTATCAGGGACTCTGCTGTGAGCTAGTTAACTTGTAGAAAGCATGGGAGCAAGAGCGCGAGCAGGGCGAAGGATTGTGGCACTCCACATATACAGTATGTCCCCACAGTCATCACTGACAGTACAAATTTGGGCACTTCACCTAAAAGGATAATTCCAGTGCGCATCCACTTTTCATTATTTGAGTGCAGATTTGATCTCATTAGATATTTCTGGCCACTTTTCTATCATCGTAAATGTTATTGAAAATAAATGCTGTAATCAAACCAACAAATGTTTTCCAACAGCGGAAGAATCTGAAAATATTCTGTTGTTTGTGTCTAAAAATGTTTAGCTGGCAAAATGTTGTAATCGAAACTGAGCAGAATCTCATGCAAGTCCATGATTTAATGCACAATGTGAAAAAACTAAAGCATGACAATGAATTAAAAGTCAATCCCAAGTTCACGGCCTGCACCTAGTCGTTCCATTTGATAAACAAATCAGTGCCAGTTATTGTTTTTGGGGTTTTTTTGCCATGAAATCACTATTTTACCTGAGTGAAAATACCATGCTCCGTTTGGAGTACACAGACACCCTCGAGGTTATTGTAAATAATTTCCATTAGAAAGGAAAACGTCCACTCATCCTTCACAGAGAGGTATTTTATCAACAGAATTTATAAGTGACACGGCCCCAGTCTGAACATCTGACTTCAAAATCACTTTGACATTAAGCTTTGAAGTTTGCTCTTAACCTGAGCTCATCAGATTAGACATATCATGTCACATATCATATGATCTTTCACAGTAGCTCAAACTACAACTGTCCTAATTAGCATGTTTTTGTCTATTTATAGACCTTTAGAGTAATCTGTATTTGACACGACTGCAAGCTCCAGAACTTCAGTTAAATGGACGCCGAGAATGCTTCAAAAGACAATTCAGCTTTTGAAAACACGATCTCTATATTACTCATAACGGCTGCTAAACACTTGTTTTCGCTGGTTTTATCAATTTGGCTTGCTGGTGTCTGCAAAAACATCAGCAACGCTGCTGTTTAATTGCAGTCTTCCTAATAGCCGCTGGAGGCTAGCTGAATCAATGAATCAATTTTCCTGCAATAAAATTAGCTATAAAATTAGCTCATTCGACTCTTTCATAAGAGCTGTATGAGGGGTGAATCTATTTTTTTGGATTTTGTTAAGGCTGGCAGGTGTGCCAACCAGGTAGCTGTACCTGATCACTGTCTGCTAGTCGTCACCTCTTCTAATCCAAGTCTCTCAACTGTGTTTGTGCCGTTGGTGCCATGTGAAGCATCTTAACCTAAACATTTTATACATTCTACGACCTGCTGCGCAGGACAGCTCATGCAAAAACAAATTGTGCTTAAGTTGTAGTTAGTAATTAGTGCTATGTAAATTTCTCTTATATAGCACTAATTAGCAGATATCTGTGTCTGCACATAGCTCTGTTACAGTCTATGGATGTAGCTAGCTAGCTGATGATTTAGCATCCCACTCGCTAGGCCAAATGTGATCTCTGAAACTCCAAAAAGACCAACATGGTGGTTCAAAGGCTTCATGTCCACCTGTCATGTACAGATCATCTGTTAGTTATACTTCACTCAGCAGTGGCCTAACTATAACACACCTGCAAAACTATCTGTACGCAAATAATGAAAGTGCATCCAGTGGGATGACACTAACATCCCTCAGGCACACTGCCACTCATAAGAAGGGCAAACTGATTGTATTCATCACGTATGCAGTCTGACCAATGACATCACCACATGCGCAGCAGATAAAGCGAAGTCAGCGAGATAAACTGTGGCTCTGTTCCTGCCGGTCGTCCCCGCTCTGCCCTGTGCTCCCACACACGGCTGATGGATAAAGCATGTTAGTGCTCTGCCATGAATCTGTACAGAATATATACACCACCGGGTTCCTACATGGCACTGGGCAGGTCGATGTGAAGGTTTACTCTCACATAAAGACAATACAATCAACATGGTTACGCTCAAGTTACAGGTTAGTAATACAAATGTAGCGTCAGCACTATGGAGGGAGGAGGACTTCCACCTTAATAATCAGAATGAGAATAATAAGGATAATAATAGACTTTTTAGCTTCCTAATGCTGTTTTTGTCCCATTTAAAAAAAAACAGATCCACACTAATGGGGTAAAGTGTAAGTCATCATCAGTACATTCAGTCATATCATCATCATAATACACTACAATAACTGTGCATTTCTAAAGTTAAGTACCACAGCCCTGGTGGGGCTGAGTTGACGGCGCTCTGGGATGTTTTGTTGGTACGTGCCGCCTGCGTCTGTCAAAACTCTGTAAAACCAAAAGCCCCAAAAGTCAGTGATTCTGGATTTACACAGGTAGTTCCTCCTTCAAACAGGTCCTGGTCCTGCTTCCTGTCCTGCATTCAGCTCATCAAGTTCCTCTGTGATGAGTTATAAAAGCGGTTCTTCTTTTATTAGTAAGAAATGAAAGAAGTTTGTTTTTTTTCGTGTTTTTTTTCTTTTCTTTCTTTTTTGTTCTCTGCCTCTCAGCGAGGCGAAGCTTATTCAACACCATGGAATTGATGTCTGATAAATCTGCCATTCCTCATGTGAGACGTGGTCACATGGTCCTACTTCTTCCCTTCGCTGTCTGTGGAGGCAGAAGAAAAGAGGGAAAACTTGACTTCATTAGGACAGCAGTAGAGATGCATCAAATGTTGGAGTGAATTGTTTAATGTTGTCATTATTGTGACTATTGCTGTATATATGAAACTGTAAGGCCTTTAGTTTAACTGTAGAGAACAAAGACATTCCTTTGCCACACGACAAGCAAGGTCGTAAATTCTAGAGAGCGTTTTCATGTGAGACGGTTGTTTCATTGTAAAGATAAGGGACCAACAGATGTTCTTGTCTTGCATCAACCCTCCAGCTAGTGTTGGAAGCTGAGGAGGCAACTGTAGAAACATTCTGTTGACTTCTGTTGTTGCATTGTAAATAAGGAATGTATACTTACTGAATGTTTATGGGTGCACCTGTGTTTACATTAGTTAAACTGTTTAGATGTATGTTCATGTATTAGAAGATGACCAGTAGAGGAAGACACACCCCCACACAAACGCACCACACACACACATACAGAGTGTTTGAAACTTTTATGACACACCGCAGGGGGGTTGCCCTGGGGTGTTCTGTGACTGTGTGACTGAATAAGGATGGCAGAGGGAAGTTGACTTTGGAGCCTTTCACAGTTTGGAGCAGAGAGCAGTGGTTCTGTGAATCCAACGAAGGCTTCCCTTGCGCAAGTCCAAAAACGATCGATCGATCGCTGTCTGTTTTGTTTTCGTTCATGAGGATAAGAGAATCTAGAGAATCTAGAGAATCTAGAGCATCAGCGGAGTTGTGATTGTTGTGATTCTGTTATGTGTTTCCAGAACCAGGGTGGGCAACCTGCCTCTTAATGCGTAAACATACCATAAAACTACAGCAGCTGGCTACATCTACATGTTGCTATCTCATGTTAATGATATCCATGAAAACTGTGTGAATAGCTATTATACTCCATGAGAATTGTTCCTCCTCTCAGAGGACACCGCACTGTGTAAACTCTAAATAGGACCGATTATAATTGTTTCAAACTTTATTTTTATTCTTTAACTCTACTAGAGTCAATTGACATGATTCACAGTTCAACAAAAATCTTAGTTTAATTCAATTTAAGTCACACTGGGCCTTGGCGCAGTCCCTCAGTTTGACGTTGAGATGTTTTCGCTCATGTTCAGTGAAGGTGACCCTCCAGCTGAAAACATACTTATTGTAAATTCTGGTGCTTAAGACTAACTTCAAATTTTTCAGAATTAACTAAAGCTTTGAAAAGAACATTAAGATTCAACTGCTACGGCTTTATGACCCACACACGTGTATGCTAAAGAGGAGATATCAACTGAAGATATACTAGGGCTGTGCTCTACTTTCTTGAAGTACCAATTTGTACCACAAGATGGCACAGCGAGTCAGCGTAACCTTGAAGCTCCTGCGGGAGGATCTAAAAATAAATGAGTAGCACACGTCTCAATACAACTGGGCGCAGCATTTGATGCGATGCTGATACTGGCGGTAACGTCTTTGCTAAATTGTAGAAAAGATAATTAGAAAAAGCACATTTAAGCTGATTACCTCCACTTACAAATCGAAGTTTTAAACATCAGCTTGGTGGGACTGATGTGCCTGAGATGACCACATTAAGGATCTCTTTGCAACAATATATTTATGTGACAGAAAGCAAGTAAAAGTGAAATAGGTTCTCGTTTAAGGGGCATTTTGACATTTGCTCTTTGTAACACAACTCTTTAATCCCTGAAGGAAAAGAGATAATTGGTACGTTATGCGCAGATATCACTCCAGGAAGATTACAAACTGCTCCTGTGTTTGGATTCTGAAGGAAAACAGGATATTCTTCCTTTCTCTGCAGCTGTGTGCCGCCACTGTTGCCATCACTGCTGTTAATCTCCTCAATTTCACAGCAATTTACATTTATAGACAACCGCAGTCTTTGCAGCAGTACCGTAATCATCACATTAAGCTTTTTAACTGCCTTTCAGGTTCCCCCTGGAATATTTTACAACTTTAAGCAAACATGGTGATATATGGTTTATGAAAGTATATGTATAACACTGGCGAGAGGGTAATGATCTACTGGAGGATAATTTCAGCAACGAGGTACAAGTGTCGCACGGCGCAATAAGCAGAGAGCTGTTATTCCCAGGAGAGAACTTTCAGATATTAGATTCATTGACCTGGCAGGCGGCATGAAAATGAGACAATTGTCCAGCTTGTTTTGCTCTCAGTTTGCATTTTATGAGAGAAAATTTCAGCCAATTCATTTCATGATATGAAAACCTGGTGGATAATCTGTGAGTCTGTGAGGCACACTGAGAGCAGAACAGGATATTCTGCACATAAATGACGAGTAATTTCAGAAGTAAAACAACACCATGGCTACTTCAGCACTCGGTGTGCCAGGGCTTTAATACAAACATGGGCCTAGTATAAATATCCATAATTTGAAGGCAATTTGCATTAATGATCTAAGCAGCAGTCGTGCTTAATTTGTCCCCTTATAATGGTGGCATAAAGCTTTCTTTTAAGAACTTGTACATGAAAATAAATAATAAAAACCCCCAAATTAAAGCAACATATAACGTCTAACAATAAAAACAGATACATGTGCAGTTTATCGGGATCAATCAAGACAGTGAAGTAGAGACTAAAGGGTGGAGCGTGCTGCTCCACCCTTTTCAATCAAAGTTGTACAAGGAAGTCTCAACAAAGAGGTCTAAATCCATGTGTCAAAGGTGTTCTGGTGGGGTTACCCTGGCTTCCCAGGTGCAACCAGTGAAGCTTTCACATAATCTCAGTGTTTCAGACGTACCAGCTGAGGAGTGCCCTGACACCTGCTGACTGGAGACCAGCGACCTGGAGCTCAACCCTTAAAAACACAGGAAGAAGAACATGAGGAGAAAGTCAGCAGTGACCAATGTTGGAGTTGTTACTCAAAAAGTCATGTATTACACACTACTTTACTTTTTTGAAGCAGGTAATGAATTACATTCTTCAGCTAGTACCTGTAGGAAGTCGTTTATGTGATACATCTTCTCCTTTGTGACGTCACTTATGCTTCCATGGCCTGAGATGCATTGTAAGCTAACAGTGTGAGTCTAATGTGTGACTTCTGTGTTAAGTCTGTGTAGAGCCTCCGTCGTCGCCCACTCAAGTGGCCGACACTGTTGCCACTCTATACGGGATGAGCCAATCACAGTTGATTACAGTCTCTGTTAATGAGACGTGTTGCTACATGTGAGGTTATGGCGTAAGTGACAGCACAGGGATTTGTGTAGGTCTGTGGCTGTGATGCATCTATGGCGTAGCTTTATTTCACTTTAGGCTATAGCGCCACACGCTGATACAAATCTCTATCCTAACGAGGACAAACGCACAAAATCTGTTTTTACTGTTTAAGAACAAACATCAAGTTGACAGCAAAGCTGAAAAGCAGCACAACGAGTCATGTTAGCAACAGCTACACTTATCAGCCCTTTTAGCCTGTTTCACTTTAGCATTAGCTTCTCACCCTTCTTGTGCAATTAGAGTAAAAGTATCATTGAGGTGTCCACTCCACAAAACTTGCAACCACTCA
>VURO01035951.1:0-29997 GCA_015108175.1 Pelvicachromis taeniatus
ACAACACTACATGACAGACTGAGAGGGGGATGGTGCAGAGCGACAGCTCTCTTTCAGACTTTTCTTTTGTGTGGCATTTCTATAAAACACTGCAATTTCATTTACATGCAATTGCTTTTGTGTGTGTGTGTGTGTGTGTGTGTTTAATTTAGGGAAAATCACAGTCAATTTCATCCCACACCAGAAGCAAATCTAATAACTATAATCTGTCATTATCTGTACAATAATTTCTCAAGTTAAGCAGAGGCAACACTAGAAGCCATCCATTTTTATTATTTAGCACATTTGTGGACACTTTAAGGGTTTATTAATGAAAATGTCCTAAACTACATCATGGAAACATGTTTATATAATTACATCATTTTACTCAGATGCCATTCATTGTGTGTTTATACTTCAGCATACAAGAAAGAACCTAAAATTACTTAAAACTAGGTTTTAAGTAACTAGGTGTGTAGGTATGGTTTGGAATAAATAGATGTATAGAATATGAAGATTTCTGATGCCAAGTAGCTTATTAATGTGGAACAAAATGAGCATTTGTTCTAGTGTGAAATTAGAAACTTTCCAACTTCAATAAAAGTACAGACCACAGGCGGTGATTGTGTATCTTAAATATGACTTAGTTTTATTTATTCAAATTTCAATATTTTTAATACCCTAATAATAAAAAGTAGTGATTTATATGACTCACACTAGTTTGGCAGAAGAATATCAGTAGTTGGTTATCTTTTTAATAAATAAAGCATTTATTTTTTACGGTAGAGATGGCCTGTTTGTCCAATATAAAAACGTAATGGTGTTTTTGGGGGTTTTTTTGTTTTTTTTTAACCTACATGCCTGTTAACTATAACCTAGTTAGTTAGGTTAGAGGTTAAATAAAGCGGGGGTCACTGTGTCAATAAGGCCACCGCTGACCGAGGAATGCGCTTCGTCATCAGCAACTTTCCCCCGGGGATAACGAGAAGGAGGAGGTCGCGGAGGAAAGTGGAGGAGGGGAGTTCTCAGCTGGGATTTTCCTCTGCCCTCCAGGAAAACCGAAAAAAACGGGTACAAAAAAAAAAAAAAGTTAAATCACAGGGCACGGCGCCGGAGATGTTCCCCGGAGCCGTTACAGAAGTGGAGGTATGCGGACCTGTGCGCCGTGGAGGGGTCGCTGCGGTGTCTCCCTCCGCTCGGGAGTACTGCTCCTCTTAATCCCACCGTTTCTCCTCGCGCTCCAGCTCCTCATCGTCGGGTCACTTTTACCTGGAGTTGCGCGGGTGTGGATGGGGTTAGAGGAGCGGGACGGAGGGGTCGCCTTTTCCGTTATCAGCATTGAACCGAAGCGGAACTCACGGCATCGGGGGACGCCTTCCCGGCGACCCGGTGTGGCGGAGGAGGCAGAGTTGGACGACGGGAAGAGGAGGGGAGAGGGGGGAGCGTACGAGGACGAGAACGAGATGCACTCACGCCAGGTTCGTAAAGTAGTACGGAAATAAAAGTTTATGCGTGGAATGTTTTATTAAAGTACACCTATAAATGTTTGGGGGTCGATGACTTACATTTCTGATTTTAACTTTCAATACATTAAATTTAAAGTTTAAAAATAATTTTAAAAATGACCTAAATTGGAGAAACATACTGGGATCACTGGGATTCAACAGGACTGTAGTGTCCTCATCCAGTTCATTCATTATGCTGGGCCAGTTTGGGCACGACTCTGCATGATTACAGGCATGATGGGACAGGTGAGGGCAGGGGGCGCAGCTCAGCGCTGACCCCACATCAGAGAGAGATGACAGCTGTTCCCGTCTTTCTGTCTTTGCCCTTCAGCTGCAGAGTGCTACAGCGTCCATCTGTGTTTGTGTGTAGGTGCATCTGTCCCCTCTTCACCTCTCACTCCTCTCGCCCTCTTGCTTTCACTCTGCTCTTCTCTCACAGTCTCTTTATCTGCCCAAGGCTAAACTCTGACTCATTCTAGTGAATCATCAACCCCCCCCCCCCCCAAACCACACGCACACTCCCCACAGAGGTTGCCATGGTGACCAAAAGGTTCATTCTGAGTTAGGTGGGGTGGGGATTGGTGGTGATGGTGTTGGTGGGGTAGTGTGTGCAAACGTGTGTTTGTATGTTACGCCGCCTTAGGCAAATACCAGCAGGACGAAGGTCAGCGCTTGTGACCTGGCTCCTTTGCACTCCTACCTGGGCGCTCGCACACTTTACTGCCATTCCTATACATTATTTAACCACATTCCAAATTCTCTTGGATGTGTTGGTATTCCTTGCGTTGGAGTATATATAAATATACACGTCATGCATGTTCCCAGGTGGGACCTAGAGCACTGGAAGTGCAGCTGTGGGCAGCAGGCGAGCCATCCTTCACAGAAGAGCTCGATCGAATCATTTCGTATATCACAAGACCACAGGTAGGCTGTGCAGAGCGCCATCCAAAATGCTGCAGTGAAAAATTTCCCTTCACAAAGTTATCCAAAACTGAAACATTGAATGCAAAAAAATAATCAGAGGGTTTGAAATGTCTGAGAGTGATTTCAAAACTCCCTAACATCATTTACTTTATGTAACACAACCTGAAGACTGGTAATTTTTTAACCATTTATGGGACTGTGCAACAATGAGACTATAGTAAGCCTACAGCATAACACGCATTTCACAAGATTACAGATAAGCAATGAAAAATAACAGGATGAGTACAACTTGAAGTTATAAAGGACTTGTATGTGCAGTAATACACATATTATATAGTCGAATACACAAACGTTTGGTTTGTGACCCTGTAAAAAGTGTCTGCTACATTTCACGAGGAAAGTCACGGAAGAAAAATCAGGTTTTTATTTGCAGACAGTTTTCTGTCTTTCCCGTCTGTTTAAAATCTTGTCTCATGACCCCCCCTCAGATTTATCTTCTGACCCCTTGGAGAGGTCCCAGCCCTTAGGTTGGAAACCACTGGTCCAATAAATAACGCACTCCCCAAAGGCTGCACTCCAGCTCAGTGGGGGCTTCAAATTTTTGTAGCCAGGAGTTAGACCTTGCCAAGCCTTAACAGAAATCAATAAAAAAAACAACTTCACTTTTTTTGACTACTACACTTCTTTGACTGCAGTCGAGTGTGGGGGTTAACATAGCAGTAATATGATCAGTCAGGCACTGTCGATATGCTGGCAGCAGAAATCTGCCAAAGCTAGAACCAGTAAGGACTTTTTGTTCCAGACAGGAAACTCCCAAACAAGAGTAAAAACTTACGCAACACCAAGTGCTGGAGAATTGGGAAGGAAAGTTATATATGTAAGAATTAAAAAAAAAACGGCTCCTAGTGTGATGATTTAGTTTGGTATTATGTAAAGGGGCTTGATAATGCTCCATGCTTTTATTCTCAGACTTAAATTAATTCTTATTTATTTCATGCTAGACCTCAGGGAAGTAGTTCACCTTCTGTGGCTCACTGTAGAGCCAGCTTTCTTATGATTGGCTGCGCCTCACAAACAAAATGTTTTGAATAGCAGGTGGGTGGGGCATCTGCGCTTGGCAGACAGAGCTCCTTGTTTTGAGATGACCGTATAAGGAAAGCCAGTCTATGACATTACAACAGATCTGTTTGAAGCCTTAAGCTTTCTCTGACTGCATGACTTGAAACTTTCACCGTGCTTAATGTGAGCACAAAGTAGCAGCAGTGCAGAAAACAAGAAAAAAAGCAGAAACAGTCCCCTTTAATTATTCAATGCAACAAATTAAAGCATCTCACGTGTGGCCTTTTTAATCAGCCGCCATCAAATTATGAGTTTATCGTTAAACAATTCTGGTTTGTTCAAAGATATTTGGAGCCATGACTCTGCAATGTTCTCACAAATTACACAATACTGGCCACTTTTCTGAACAACTTCTCCTTCTTTAGCTTCCTGTCGTCTCATTTGAATGCTAATTCTGTGTCGCGCTGTTTCCAGACCTCCATCCAGCCCGTCTTATGTGACTCTTTCCTCTTGTCTGTCCCCAGATGAACTGCTCCAAGGTTTTATCTCCAGGGCGGGCTCAGCCAGCACAGAGTCCTGCAGCGCCAGCCCATTGGCTGCTGTGTGCTGAGGACTGGCTCCTTCCAGCCACACACAAAACGTGTGTCGCATATTCCTTCAGGTGTGCCACTTGTCTGAGCCTTATGTCAGTGCACGTGCTGCTATGCATTCTTATCACCGGTTTGGTTGGAATAAACAATGCAATGCATATTTAATCATGCATGCAATAATGTTCAAACGGCCTTTGTGCTCTCCTGCCTTCTTTCCTGTCTTTGTGTGTCTGTCTTTGTCTCTCTAGCATGGATGGGGGAGATGCAGACTTTCTGAAGACTGTGTCGGGGCTGGGATGTGAAGTACACTGTTTTGATCCCAGCAACTCTAATGCATCTGGTGGTCACCTTAGCAACAGTTTGGCTAGTAACCATGGCGATGGAGGCGTGGTCAGCCAGCACAAGATGTGGCTTGAGTGGCGAGCTCCAAAGAAGCGTGCGCACAAGAGGAGAGGAAACCCGGGTGGTGTTTCTCAGACACTGGCAGACATCATGGCAGCTCTGGGACATCACACAGTAAGACAGGCACGCATGCACACACACCAAAATGTACAGAAACAGTGCCAAACAAACATACCTTAGAGTCTTTTCACCCCAACATACCCCGAAAGCTCTTTTACTCAGATGTTCCCATAGCAACAGGGCTCTGCGCCATCCCTGGCTACCATGGCAACAGTTTAAGTGAATGAATCACCCAATTGCATCCTGCAGCCACAAGAGGGAACTGCATACCTGGAGTTTGATTATGTGCGGGGTGACAGAATAACAAGCAGTCCAATACGTTCATCTATAAATAATTAGTGCCACAGCATGAAGGTAAAATATACAATAGTTTCATATGCTGTCATATGCTTCATTTGAGCAATAGCGCCACCATAGGGGGAGAAATGATCAAATCACTGGGTCAAATTTTTTTGGGAGGGGGGGGGGCTAAACTTTCACACTGTTAGATGGACAAGGAAAATTCTAACACAGCTGTATGGACTCAGTGGATGACGCACAAACCGTGCACATTTGCATTTGTTAACACTTTTGACTTTCTGTTAATCAAATTTCATCCAAAAATAACCAAACCTGGTGCACAAGATGTCTGGACAACTCAGAACACTGTTCATGTGCTTCATTAGAGATTTCATGTATTTTTCCCCCTGATTGGGCAAGCAAATCAATTTTGACTGCCTTTAATGTCTGAATGCCTCCAGTTTGATCCAAATATGGTTCAAGTATGTAGAGCCCATGACGTATACTACACAAGTGGCTGCCATTGCCACCCTTTAAACCTGTGTGGCTCAGTTGTTCCAACATTTATGACCGACAGTGCTGTTAATTAAATTTACTGTGATTAACCAGATTTTTTGTGAAAGCTAGGTTCAATTTTACTCGCCACACTCAGTTCTGATTACTGTCAGACCTGTTGAATCAAGAAATCACTTAAATACAGCCTGTCTAACAAAGTGAAGTGAACACGTCATCTTCACTTCACAATCTAAGGAAACAAGTGAGAAACAAAGTCACTGACAGATATCAGTCTGGAAAAGGTTTCAAAACCATTTCTAAGGATTTGGGTCTCTAGTGAACCACGATGAGAGACATTATTCACAAATGGAGAAAACTTGGAACAGTGGTGAACCTTCCCAGGATCGGCCGGCCTGCCAAAATTACCCCAAGAGCGCATCAATGACTCATGCAGTAGGTCACAAAAGAACCCAGAACAAATCTTATGAACTACAAAACCCTCTAATGTGACTGAATTAAAACTTTTCTTCAAAGAAGAGTGAGCTAAAATTCCTCTACAGTGATGGAAAAGACTCACTGTTGGTTACTGCAAACACTTCATTGCAGTTCTTGAAGGAACTGCACAAACACTGTGTGACAGCACTGTAGGTTAGGGCATATGAAACATAAATCGACTGTAAGGTCACAAACAAGATCGCCAAGCTCCGTGCAATTTTGGCATTAGAGGATATAACAGTTAAAAAAAAAAAAAAAAATTGTATGAATTAAACAGACTGAACATTTTAAATATTGTTCTATTTTGTGACTTCTGTGCTTGTAAGGATGTATTTTCAACAGTTGCAAGTGAGCTGCAATCGATTTCTCCGGGAACTGCACCTAATAATTTTAATAATTTGATCTTCAATATTTGACTATAAATGATTGTATGTTTACAAAGCAGCAGGTCCACTATGGAAAGCAGTAAAATGGTAAATGAACTGTTTCTATGAGCATTCATAACATTACAAGCCTCGTTCACCCATTCACACATATGTTCATAAAAGCTCTGTTCTCTGTGCCCATTATCACACTCCAACCGAAGAATCAGGTGAAACTCGGGGATCAGACAGACGACCTGCTCTATCTCCTGAGCCACATCCATCCCTCATAGCATGAATATATCCTAATAAACTACCATTAAACACTTAGACGGTATTGGGAAATGTTCTTTTTAAAGCTAAGCTGGTCTCAGAACCATCCCAATTCAGATCAGCTGATATGCACTTCTAATATATGCTTTTTTCCCTTTTATTTATTTATTTTTTTTTTTTTACAGTGCTTTAGCATGCTGACAGGAAATGCTGTTCCTGACTTAATCAGTGTATTTTCTGTTGTCACTGATGCCTGCTTTGTTCTGTATCTGGTGTTTTGTTAGGCTTCCCATTTATGTGCTTGGGGAGATGCTAGACCAGAGACGTACTTTCCTCTATTCTTTCTTCTCCTTAGGTTCACTTCCTGTATGCTGACCTGCTAAGTGGCGAGTGGCGCGTTTTTCAGAATTGGATTGAGGCGGGAACTCTACAGAATGTCCACCATCTTGTTGTCAAGGTGCACCTGCAGTGGGCAGGGTTTGAGGTGGGCGGAAGGGATGAGGAAGTGCTCCGCTATTGGTTCAGTGTCCTTCAGGGTCTTCAAGCTTGTGGACTCAAGCTGGTTCACAGCTCTGTAGGAGAGGGTCACAGTGTCCTAAAACAGACAGTAGCAAATGCTCACAGCTCCTACACACTCAGCTGGGTAAACACACACCACTGAGACTCACACACGGATGGATGAAGCTGCGCACACATTATCCAACGAAGAGGGGGAAGCAGCTAGTGAAGTTTTCCTGGGATTTCAGGCATACACAGTTCTTCACATGACACCTCCCTCTAGTGGACATGAAGAAATCTGCAACTAAAGGGTAAAGCCAAGAAAATACAGAAAAACTGTATTTATATTTAAAACGGCATTTTATTTTAACCAAATATTGAGTAGAAGAAGGGTTTTCTGTTTGAACTCATTTACAGGCCAAATTCTAACAACTATTTTCAACAATTTTACTGTGTCTCAGAGGACATATATATGATCCATCTATTTCTGAATGCAAAACAGCTGTCTGACAGGCTATTCTTTATTTTACAGTTGAACCATAAAGTTCTGTTTTTTTTGTGTTTTTTTTACCAATGTATCCCAGAGTGCAACCCTTTGACCTGAGTTTGATCCAAACGGTTGTTTAACTTCTTTGAGTACATCACTGTAAGCCTTAAGTACTTTTATGTGCAATAAAATTTTACATTGAAGAAAAGCTTAGATTTTATAGTAAACTAGCTGTGCATACTGTGAAAATGTATTAGAGGAAAACAATCAAGTTACGGTCTAAAACCTGGATTCACACCACATTAAATTCCAAATAAGAGTTACTGTTAGTGACTGGTAATGTAATGAATGGATCAGGTGTGTCAGAGCAACTATAATTTGTGTCCTGTGGAAGATAAGATAACACCTTGAGGCAACTGCTATTTTGATGTAGCACTATATTAATAAAACTGAATTGAATTGAAAATAATTATCTATGTTTTCTCTTATTATATTCCAGGGTGGAATGGTTGTACAGCATACACCTTTAATAACTTAAAAAAATAAATAAATAAACAGTGTTCACAAGTTTGAATTTCAATTGATCTACATACGATCAAAAGTATATATACAGCAACAGATTTAAAGACACGCCCCACACCGACATTTGGTTGAATGTCTCTTAGCAATTTGCACATGGACCACATGCTTTTAATAGCCATAAACAAGCTTCTGGCATAATTCTTGCAGGATATTTGACCGTTCTTCTTTGGAAAATTGATACACTTCATTCAATTTGGTTGGTTTGCACGGACCTGGCTTTTACATGCAGCTCACATATTTTTAATAGGATAGATTTTAAGAAGGCCAGTCCAGGTTCTTAATATTAGCCTGCTTTATCCATCCCAAAACCAGTCTTGATGTGTGTTTGGGATGATTTTTCCTGTTGCGACATCCAATTGGTGTTGATTTGAGATGAAGTTGAAGAATTTGATGGTACCACTGGCAGCAAAACAGCCCCAGCGCCACCATCATCCTTGACAGCTGGTACAGTGTTCTTAGGTTTGAGAGCCTCAACTTTACTCCTGGCCAAATAGCTCAAACTTTGTCTTGTCCATTGGTCATCTCAACCTTTAAATCTTTCTTCGGAACATATTTGGCTTGTCTATGTGGGCAGCTGTAAATTTAAGTCGAGCTTCTTTCTTTTTAAGCACCTTCTCCATGGTGATGCGTCACTGTGGACAGTGACACTGGCGTTTCTGCAGTTTCATGTTCACAGTAGGCCTGAGCGTTGGTGGTTCCTGGATTATTCCTGAACATCCTAACCAATTTCCTGTCACTGAGGGTGACACTTTGGGGCTTCTTCTAGGCCTTGGCAAAGTGTTGACACATTTCAATAGCTTGTACTCGCATATTATTGTCTGAATTGATGATCTTGGAATCTGCGGTTGTTTAGAAATGGCATACTTTAATGTCTTTATGAGTGTATTGTATAAGTTGTATTTTTATAATAACTTGAGAGAAGCACACATCCACCTACATACTAAACTTACATGGACTCGATAGTGGGAAACGGCACAAAAAAAGTCTTCAAGCGTACAACAATTAAATTACTTTGATGGTTTATTTCTTCCAACCACATTGTATGGACACTTGTTCTATGAAGGAAAACAAAAGGAGCTGGGTGTAACAGTGTTAACTTTATATGCCAAAACAAATGTGGGCACTGTACCGCAAGATAAAGCCCATTGCAACATTAAAATAACCACACCGTCTCAAATGTATTCGCCACATATTCACAGGGTTGAAGCCAACTTCTATGTGATTGAGTCTTCACTGGATGCACGCTCACTTAAAGCTCTGCACTTTGCTCGGGATGAGCGCAGGTTAAGCAGGCACTTAACACTCACCGAGGCTTACAGGACAACCTGCTTGTCGATATGAGCTTTTCTCCACGGCGCATTTTATCCATGGAAGCTAACGCCAGTCATTCCTCGGACGCGTTGCAACTCGCTTGAGCGCACGTTGGAATGTGCCGCTGCCTCCACCCTGTTTTACGTAAATTGCGGACAGATGTTTGCCACTAGTTTGGGTGGAGTTGCGCTTTTTACGTTACAATTTCCACATCCTGTTCTCGGTTATAGCAGGTGACAGGCCCAGCAGCCAATCAGCTTCGAAGAACTCTGCCGCTCGACCAATCAGAAGTTTGCAACCCCGGGACTTGGGCGATCTGTTTAGCTCGAGCCCGCATACTGTACCGAACAACATTTCTTAAGAAAAATCTTGAGACAATAACAACTGTAGGGCTGTATAAAGAGACTCCTACGGTTACCAGGTTTGACGGTAAGTGAAATGTCTTTGTTGAGTGTTGTTTTGTTTAAGCGAATGGCGTAAATGTACGTTTGTTTGGCTTTTCCTTCGATATGAGAGGCGCCTAGAAGTTACTTCCTGCTCTGACAAGGCCGAGATCCCAAATTACATTTAGTCCAGTTAAGTGAAGTTGTGGGCGCAAAATAAAGTGTAACCCGTCCTTTTACCACGTATTTACTCACGTTAGAGAAAGTTAGGAGCTCGGTGTAAAGTTGGAAAAAGTGTGCAGTAAAGCTGGCTAATAGCACTTTGTCAAAGACAGAGTGGGCGACCTGTCAGTGACGAACAAGCGTCTAAGCCTGAAATGAAAGCAGCTGTAACGCATTCCTTCATTTCACGATTAATCACTAAATGCTCCAGGTAGCTTGGTAATACACACATCCCGAGGTACTAAGGTAGCAACCCTCCATTTGTTTGCGCTTTCTTTTTCTACCCTTTTCTACACACAGTAACATTTATGCCATGATTCACCACCAACAGGAAAAAACTTGTAATTAGGCAGCTGCAAAGGGCAACGGCAAGCACAACAGGCTGTACTTAGAGAGTAAACCAAAATCAAGGCCGCACTCTGTTGAAAGCAGGGAGAGTCTGCAGTCGCTGCAAATCTCTGACCCCTTAATAGGAGCTGTCTTTTGCTTATCTTATTCAGTATGGACACTGTGGAGTAACTGCACTGCGTGAGCTCACACGACTACCCTGACTGTAATCTGTTTAAAATAACGTGATGTGTTTCCACTGCTGTAAGCAGTACGGAAATTACAAATCAACCTAGTTCTGCTCTTTGCTATTTTGGACATTTTAGATTTGTCCACTCCAAACCGGGTGGTGCATGTTCGATGGGTGGAGCAAAGGCATAGTTTTGCTTCTGCTTTAGCTTTGTCTGGGTCAGTGTATTTTTGTAGGCGTCTGTCTCATGTGACTTATTTAGGAATGGAAAGAACATACTTTTTGTTTTTTTTACTCTCAGTTTGATGAGTCTGTGAATTGTTAGGACCAGTTCACAGTCGTGTCATAATCAAAATAGGTGCTGATTGGGTGCAAAATATAGTAAAATTTAATATTAATTTTATTACATTTATTTGTTTTTGACTAACCTGACCTACCTCTCCTTTTCCATCAGGGTTGGGCTGCCCTACCCCCAGCACACCCCACCATGCCTCTGGTGACGAGGAATATAGAGCCGCGGCATGTTTGTCGCCATCCCATCCCTTCTAACATTCGCAGTGAGCTGGAATGTGTCACCAACATAAGCCTGGCCAACATCATCCGCCAGCTCGGCAGCCTCAGTAAGCTTCTGTTATGCTCGGGTGTCAGTATGTGTGTATGAATGGTTAATGAGCAGTGATGAATATGTATTACATGGATGTTTTTTGTTTTTCAAAAAAGGTTAAAGTATTTTTTATGTGGATGTGAATTTTCATTTGCTATGTATGCGTGAGATAAATCCTTTAATTGGTGCAAGTGAGAAACGTGTGTGTGCGTGCGTGTGCGTGCAGGCAAATATGCGGAGGACGTGTTCGGGGAGCTGTTTGTTCAGGCTGGAGAATTTGCCGGCAGGGTGAGCTTGCTTGGAGAAAGAGTGGATCGCCTGCAGGTTAAAGTCACCCAGCTGGACCCCAAAGAAGAAGAGGGTATGTACTCGCACATCTTACTGTTAATGTTACTACTGGTATCAGTGTAGTCTATTGGTTTGAAACCTCCTTTGCAGAGAGTCTAATAAACACAATACATATTTAAAACATTGCCGGCCTGTTTCTCTCAGTTTCGTTGCATGGCATCACTACCCGGAAGGCTTTCAAAAGCAGTCTGACCCAGGACCAGCAGCTCTTCACCAGGCCGTCTCTGCCAGTGCCTGTACAAGACACTTACACGACCTGCGATCCTCCTCCACCACTCAACCAGCTCAGCGTATACCGGTAAGATGCTGCACAGGCAAAGCTCATATTTATCCACTGCAGCTGCACTCGCAGTGAATAACAAGAACACGTGCAAGTGCATGTGCCCATTTGGAAACACACATGCATGGGAGATTCTTGTAATGAGTGTGCATTATTTAAACTTACCCCTGTGCTTTCGTTTCTTATCATGGAGTGGGTCTCAGGAGTGTCTGGGCAGCATTTGGTTTGATTTACGGAGGCTCAGTCCAACACCATTGGCAGTTTTACACTAGAAAGCATTTGTAACACCTTTGCACAATCCTAGAGAATTATGGTGTCGACACCATAGTTTTCCCTGTTGTTTTGTTTTTAGTGTGTAACCTGTTTAAGCTCAGGCATTTTTAGGGTTTTAAAACTGGCAGCTGTTTGACAAGCCAAACTTGTTGTTTTTTGCTGTTAAATAACCCACCAATCAATTGAAAGTTGCACCACTGATGATATTCTGTGGGAAATAACCCCAGAGGGCAGCATGGTGGTGTCGTGGTTAGCACCATTGCCTGGGTTCTCTCCAGCTTCCTCCCCCAGTCCAGAGATATGTGTGTTACATTAACTGGTGATTTTGAATTAAGTGTGGGTGTGAATGCGAATCGTTGTCTCTCTGTGGGAGCCCTGATTGGCAACCTGTCCAGGGTGTACACCAGGGGTCACCAACCATTTTGAAAGTGAGAGCTACTTCTTGGGTACTGATTAATGTGAAGGGCTACCAGTTTGACACACACTTCTGAAATAACACATTTCCTCAATTTAACTGTAATTATGTTTAAAGTTGTTATCATTAATAATTGTTATCATTAAAAATTTATGTAATTCATCTATGTAAAGACACTGATTATGGCAACTGTTTCCGTGGAGACCAGCTAGCACTGATCTAATATTTAAAAATAAACATTATTTTATATATAGGCTCTAACAAATTGACACCAACGCAATTGTGATTTTTAAAAAATAGCAACAAAAAATAAAAATAGATGCAGCTTACTGGTAAGCCGTTATAGTGAGCAATTTTTAGAACAGGCCCGCGGGCTACTCATGTGGTCCTTGCGGGCTACCTGGTGCCTGCGGGCACCATGTTGGTGACCCCTGGTGTACACTGTCTTTTGCTGTATAGTAGTTGGGATAGGCTCCAGCTTAGATAAGTGGGGGAATAAGGGATGGATGGATGCATATAAAGCATCTTTAGTCACAAGCTAACATATCAGTGAGTGTAGATCATGTACAAGGCACGATGTGTCATCTGAAGTGTGAATAATCAGAAGGCAGAACAGAGTGAGAGGGTGATGTCTGTGTAATTACCCCAGCAATGTTAAATGGGATGTGTAGAGCTGTGCCTGGTTTGAATGTAAATGTGGTAATAATTTGACTCGCATCATTCTTTACAGACAATGATTTATCCGTGCGGTGTGATGTGGATGTGACTAAAGACATGAACTTATTTTTAGTGAAGGCTTTTTTTTAAAAAGGGAAGTTTAGTGGCATTTTAAGACTAACACACATGGCAGATAACCATCTTTTAACACACACTGTTATTTTTGTTCATGCTTCATGCATAAGATAACACATTGTACAACTGATACCTAGAAATAATTATTCATGTCTGTAAATTGTTGACTACAGAGATGATGGGAAGGAGGCCCTAAAGTTTTACACCGATCCCTCCTACTTCTTTGACCTGTGGAAGGAGAAGATGCTGCAGGACACCAAGGACATCATGAAGGAGAAACGCAAGCACAGAGTGAGACTCATAAACTCCCTCATACGCACAAACACAAGTCATTACATAAGTAAAAACAATCTTCCATTAGTCACATCACATGTCCAGTGTTAATGGTAAATGGTCTGCATTTGTATAGCGCTTTACTTTGTCCCTAAGAACCCCAAAGCGCTTTACACTACAATCAGTCATTCACCCATTCACACACACATTCACACACTGGTGATGGCAAGCTACATTGCACTAATCTTGCACTTTTGAAACGATCTCCTTAATGAGCAGAAGGAGAAGAAAGACCATGTGAACCAACGGACCCTCAATCCTCGAAAGATCAAGACCAGAAAGGAGGAATGGGAACGGCGTAAGATGGGAGAGGAGTTTGTTGTACCAAAGTCTGACTTGATGTAAGTTTTCTGGCATGCCCCCTGTTTGTTTATCAGTCATTAACAGTGACCGGGGATCAAAAGAACAAAAAATAGTGAAATAATAGTCTTCACACTAGTCCATCACAAAACGTCAATCATTTTCATCCAGCGTCATCCACACCGCTGCAGTGGCTCTGAGCCCTGACATACCCAGTAGGCTTTAATGTGGATTTCAAACATATCTTATAAATCATTTAATCAGTAAAATAGAAATGTATTGTTTCTCTTTACAAAGTAAAAAAAATAACAGATCAGGCATTATTATGCTCGTTCTTTCCCCTTTTATCACTGAATCTGTACACAGTGGTTTGGGTGGTACGTCCTGTTAGAAAATGTTCTCAGGGGGTTGGGTGTAGAGCAGTAAGCAAATGTGTGAGTCACACTGGGCCCTGTTTGATGATACTTGTGTGTTTTTAAATATGTTTTTTAATTTTAATATATTACAATTCAAAGAATAAATACAATAAATATATGTGCACAAATTAGTTAATAGTACTCGTTACAGGAATAATAACAAAGGATGAAAGAATGAAGTCCTCAGTTCTTCGTTTTGGATTTTGTTCTTTTTACCAAAATGGGGAGTTTTGCTGACTCAGCTCCTGCAGTGTGTTATCGGCCTCACAGCAGGCCCGATGAGGAGAAAAAAACAGCCTGATTTCCTGACAAGCTGTAAAGCTGAAGAACAAGCTATTCTCTCTCTCAGCACTTTGTATGCTTGTTAGTTTTAATAGATACCAACACGGGTGTCGGTCTAACGATCTGTGTCCGCTGCTTTAAATGCATTTGGCACGTCTCTGAAATTGCTATAAATTTGCATAAATAGATGCTACCTGAGCAGGAAATGCTAATCACGTCTGTGTTGCTTATTATTTGTTATTTGTACTTGTGGTCTGGTTTATTTTTGGGCTCACAGCGATGTCTCATTTCTTATAAGGAATTCTTCTGAAGGTCTGAATGGCAGTATTGGATCTGGGGATGGCTTCAACTCTGAAGGCCTTGAGCTTAGCACAAACTCCTATGCCTATGATCCTGGCTCTCCTCCACCTCCTCCCGGTCCAGATGAATTGCCTCCTCCGCCTCCGGACATGGCGTAAGTACTATAGCATCATACATACCAGCCCACACATGCTCATAGCACACCATCGCCCCTGCAAACATGGAGTGAAAGTACAGCCATATGTTCAGCTCCACTGAAATCCTATACGTGCCTTCTGAGCTGAAGCTAAATGGATTATAGTCTTTGACTTTGTGATTCTTTAATGAATAGGAGCTGCTCTGGAAGCAGCTGCGCACAAATTGCAGGTTAATGGAGGGAAGTGAAGGCTCCATTATGCCGTTTATATTATCCTTTATACCTCCAACTTCCTCTCCATCACTAATAGGTATGGGAACGATGGAGCACCCACCCAGAAGCGTGTCAGCATGCTGAGCCCAAGCCACCCTCCTCCAGCTCCCCCCACTGCTTCTTCCCCAACCAACTCGCGCCCAAGCCTCTCTCCTCCCCCTGCACCTCCTCCCCCTCCTCCACCTTCTGGTTTTGGGATTCCCCCACCTCCCTCTGGCTTTGACGCCCCACCTTCTCCCCCTCCGCTCACCTCCTATTCTGCTCCTCCTGCTCCCCCTCCTCCCCCATTTATGTCCGCCATCCCTCCTCCACCACCTATGCCTATAGGTGGAGGTCCACCACCACCACCTCCTCCACCACCTCCCCCCGGCCCTCCTCCACCACCTTTTGAGAGTTCTGCTCCTCCTCCGCCACCTTCTGGCGGGGTAACGACCAGCTCTGCTCCCAAACCTCAGCCAGAGCCTGTCAGTGACGCTCGCAGTGACCTGCTGCAGGCCATCCGACAAGGTAATGCACCGCAGAAACACCTTACTCCTCACAGGCTGGATCAAAGTCTCAAACATGGGAAACAAATAAAACACGCAAGCAATGCAACACATAACAAACATACATGTATAACAAACCATGCAGAATTTTGCTGGTTTTTTTTTTTTATTTATAGTTTTATTCTGTAATAAAGTTACACACTTATACAGCAGAACAACAACAAAGCTTAATAAAGTCAAACCTAATTTTTCTTCATAGGATAAGAGAGAGATCAGATATAATGTTATCATACCAGTTGAAATGGAAGGCATGGCACTCCAAGGCAATTAATTTCATTTTGAATTTTATGCCCTTTTGAAGGTACAGTCAATCATTTTTTTTGAGCTAGAGACCAGCTGGATGTGTTGTACGTTAAAAGTAGAGGATTTGAGAACTCGTAGGTGTTTGTATGTCGCAAACTTTAATTTGTGTCTGTAGCTTCTGACTCAAGATATAAAAGATCAGATCTATCTTTTATCATGGGAGAAGTGGAGCCCCTCTAAAAGACAACGGCAGTGGAATCTAAATAAAGCATCATCTGTTCCTCCTCACATCAAGCCTCATCTCCTAAACTGAAGTCAGGGCTGTAAATCAGAAAAAAGTGCAAAAATATGCTTATTCATTCCTGATATTTTCAAACTTACTTCTGGGCAGCAGATTAGACATGCGACTCTCTCATCTTCAAACAGGTGACATGGTGAAAGAGTCTTAAAAAACACACTTTCCCTCTGAACAACTTAATTTTTTATTTATATATATATAAAAACACTCCACAGTTTTTTGTCCTACAACAGCCACTGTAGCTAAGTTTATGCACTTGAATTAGGAAATGTGACAAAATAGATGTCAGTTGAGTGCATCTACTGACATCTAGCAGTGAGATATGCACACCCTGTACCTTTAATACCACTATTGCTCTAAAACATGTGATTACCAGTGCTAGTTTCTCAGATAAAGATTTAAGCACTAATGCAATACAATACATTACAAAGAGTAAAGAAGATATGTGCTCTGCGTTTGTGCACACTAACATGTCATCTTTCACTTTGTCTGTGCATTCCCTTACTTGCCAAACATTTACAAAGCAAAAAAAAAAATTAATACCGCAATGTTTACTACTTAATTTGGTCTCTGCTGCCTGCTGCTGTTTTTTTGGCACATTTCTACTCCCAGCTGTCAGTGAGTGAAACAGTGTGATACGTTTGAGGAGGAGTACAAACAAAATGGCACGCATAAAAAAACACGGACCCACAAACCAAATATGGACCTATTTGTGAATACTACTGATGTGATATGTACAGTCACTTTGTTAGGTACATCCTTATAGTCTTGGGTCGCAAAGGTGCTCTGTTGGATTGAGATCTGGTGACTGTGGAGCTCATTTAAGAACAATGAATTTATTGTCATGTTCAAGAAACCAGTTTGAGATGATTTGAGCTTTGTGACATCATGTGTTGCATTCTGGTCATGAGGGGAAGGACATGGCCAGCAACAGTACTAGAATGATCCCAAGTGAGCCTACATACTATTACACCAGCGTCCATTCTGACCCAACAATCTGAAAGTTGCACCAGAAATCGAGAGTCAGACGAGAAAACGTTTCTTCAGCGTTCTTGTCCAATTTTAAGCCTTAGAGATGGTTGTTTTGGGAATCGCAGTAGATCAGCAGTTTCTGAAATACTCGGGCAACCGTGCCACGTTTAAAATGTCACTTAAGAAACCTTTGAATACAATCTTCTGGTGCTCAGTTTGAACATCAGGAGGTTGTGTTGGCTACATGCTGAAATGTTTTGGGTTACGGTCATGTGATTGGCTGATAAGACATTTGCACTAATGGGCAAGTGAACAAAGTGGCTAGAAAGTTTATTTTGATATTTTTAACCATTAATTTGAATCGGGCTGCTGACAAGAAAAGTCCTTGAAAACCCTGAATGTTTGGGTTTTTTTTGGTTTGGTTTTTGTTTTTCCCCTTGGCAGTGAGAACTTTCTCCTCAACATGTTGTGGCTTACATAAATAAGTGTGATGTCCTTGACTGCTCGAGCTCTGCAGTCAAACTGATACTCTCTCTCTTCGCAGCCATACGGTTCTCATCATCCAGTGATACATACAAAATGATGTGCTAATAGTGTGTTATTGTTGAGTCTTATGAGCTGTTTATCTTAAACTTAGTTGATTTATTGTAGACTTTAATGCTGCGGTCAACCTCGGCTCGCCTCAAACCATTATCTGAAAAACGGTATGTCTCTGTATCAGCACAGCAGGAAAGAGGACAGAGGAGGAAATGAATTATGCCACTGAGCTGTAATTTATTAAGTCAAGGACCTTGGGTAACAGGTTGTTCAGCTTTTAAAAAGACAGTGTGTATGGTGGTCCATTTTAAATATTGAGTATGTGGACTCTTTCCTCCAAGTGCCATGACTTGTGAATACTATCTGCCAGCTCCCCGATTACCAGTACGTGCAACATAATAGTCAGTGATGACAACATTTTTATATGAATGACCTAAATAACGACAGAGTTAAGCTGGATAAAAATTACTCAGATGTTGAACGCGCCTTTAAACCGTTTGACTCGCTTTCAGGTTTCAACCTGCGGAAGGTGGAGGCACAGCGGGAGCAGGAGAAGAGGGATCACTTTGGCAACGATGTGGCTGCCATCCTGTCGCGCCGTATCGCCGTGGAGTGCAGCGACAGTGAGGGCGACTCCTCCGAGTTCGGAGAGGAGGATGACTGGTCCGATTGATCACCATCCCTTTTCCTCTCAGTACCGTGTGTGTGTGTGTGTGTTTGTGTCTGTCTGTGTGCATGTGTGTGTGTTTGTGTCTGTCTGTGTGCGTGTGTGTGTGTTTGTGTCTGTCTGTGTGCGTGTGTGTGTGTTTGTGTCTGTCTGTGTGTTTTTTTTGTTTGTTTGTTTTCTTCCTCAGTCTTAAAACACCTGTGCATTCCAGCCTTCAAGTACAAACAGAACAGAAGTCTGTGTATTTTTTTGTGTGAAAGTATGTCACTTTGAGAGGACCTGTGCATGTTGTATTTGCTTGTGACCAATTTCAAATCACATTTCTCGATCCAGTCACGTATATTCAAAATAATTTCTGTCAGAATTATAAATGGAGCGAGCGTGCCTGGTTTTGTTCTAGTTTGCCATTAATTCTCATCGGATGACACACGGCTGTTATTGATGCAAGAGCGCGATGTGATGTGACGCACATCTCTCCTGAGCGCGTGCCTAAATGCATCACCTCCGCCTCTCTGTGTGCATCTGTTACAGTCAGGTATCCTTTACTGAGGGATCAAAGCCTGGTTTTTATTTGCTGTGTTGCATTATGGCAACAGATACTAGAGCGCAATGTCAAACACAAACACACACAAGCGTGCAACAGCTTCAGTTCACATTAGTTATATGTATCAATGGAAAGACATAGATTATGTGATATGGATGTAAAGTTTATTATCTCCTATAATATCTAAGGATTATTAATCCAATCACTTTAAATCCCTACAAAGCACAGATTTTATTCCATTTGTATTTTGTCTTCTCACTTTTTCTTTGTTTTTTAAGTGGTTTCTTGAGAACCGTTGTCTTGTGGTTGTAGCTCATAAACAAACTCAGTAATTAATTATTCAGTGAGATGGGGAGAGAGGTATTGGCTGATGTCAGACACCAGGAGTGTTGGATAAGTTTGCCATACGTAACATAAGTAGAAATTTAACATTAATAACTTGATTTTTATTTTTAATGTTGTTGTTTTTTTTTGGCTAATGTATTTTACTTGTCTTAAGTTTTTCTTCCTGCAAATGTATTCTGAGATTTTCTGGGGATCAACTAGAATATGTTGCTTCAGTCACGGTGTCTTTTTATGCTGAACTTCAGTGTCTGTGCCTTAATTTGGTTAGCAATACTGGTTCCTGTCAGCTTCTTGCAAAACTATGATGATGAGTCAAATGAACTGACTGTTTAGTGTGGACCACTTTTTTTTTTTTTTTAAGTGCCTTTTCTTTTAAGTCTGTCTGTCTGTGTTAATGCACAATGACACGGCACGCTTAGCCAAAGATCTGCTTCTCCTGCCTTAAATTTCCAAATGATTATAGTTCTTTCAATAAAGATGGAGTGACTTCCACTGACTTCAGATTCTTGGTGTTTGTGCTATGATGTCTTAAGTAGGAGGTTAAACCTTGAAGGAAAAAAAAAAAAAGCTCTGCTCAGGCTTTCCGTGACTCATCCTCTTTATGTCTTTGGTGGACACCTTTCTCAGCGCTCGGTGCCGCGTGTTTAGGGAGTGTGAAAACGAACTGACTGCAGAAATTTTCAGAAAACGGGTAGGAGGAGAGAGAAACCTCTTGCATAATCGCTGCATTCTCATGCCACGGCTGCTTTAAGGATGCAGTGGCTGCTCCAAGACGGTAATAACATCGCCTATTACTTCAAACACGAAATAATTTAAAAAATACAGGAACAGCAGCAGCGGTCTGAGTTAAAGAGTGAGAGATGGAAAGAGACGAGCACTAAAAGCCCTGCAAGCGGTGAAGAAGGTTGACGTCACTTGGTAGAAAAAAATCATATTTATTATTCATCAGTATAAAATATTCATTTTTTTAAAAAAATGGTTGTGCAACTCAAACATACTGTTAGCATGTTTCAAAGTGCCTTTAACAACATGTGCAAAATATACTCTCAACAATATAGAACATGTTGCTTTGCAGACATTCAAGTAAATGAACTCAGGCTTTGGATCGCATGTCATTACTGTCCAATCCTGTTGTAAAGTGCAGATACTCATCAAGTCCATTTTATTTATAGATATATATATATATATGCATTATACACATAGTATTTCTGTGATTGTTTTCTTCTGGGAATCCAGTGACGCTACAGTTGACTGAGGATGAGGCACACAGCACAAACAGTATCTTTTGTCCCAAGATGGCCACCAGCCAGGACAGCTCCGTACATTCTGATTTGTAGAAACACTTTTATCTCTGAAAAGTGCTGCCTGCGCATGTGGGAGTGTGCATGTGTCAGAGACTCCTCGTTCTGGATCCAAGTGACAGTCAGTGCAGCAATGAGCGTATTTTGGCACACAAACGGTGATATGTCTGGCATAGATCTTGTGTTGGGTTGAGTCTGCTGAGGTTTGGCAGTTTATACATCAACAGGGTAGTGTATGTGAGTGCTGTGTGAGTATCTGTGTGGGCAGCAGGCGTGGAGCAGCACCTTGCGAATATCTTTGTGTCTCAGACTGTAGAGAATGGGATTTAGTAGGGAGCTGCCTGCAGCTGGCACCAAGGTGGCATAGGTGTACAGAGGAGGGCTGGACGCATCTCCCAGCAGCCCCCAGAGGGAGAAGGGCATCCAGCAGCCCACAAACACACTGAGGACCAGGATCAACCTAGAGAAGCCTCTCCCGCTGACATGCTTGCTTGCATATGACTGACTGGAAGAGAGGAAATGCCTTTGGGTCGCGATGGCATGGGCGTGCCGCCTTGCCACACGGCAGATCCCGGCGTACAATTGCAGGGTTACCATTACAACCACTAGGAAGCCCCCACACACCAGCGATAGATATGTCCGGGTCAGAGGTCGTGCTACAGAACAGGAATTTGGGTCTTCAAGACAGTGCCATCCCATTGCTGGCCCCGCCCCAATCATGCACGCACCCAACCAGACCAGCAGCAGGAGGATGGCGGCTCTCCGTCGTGACTGGCCTGAGCCATAGGTGAGGGCGTGGCTCAGAGACAGGTACCTGTCCAGGGCAACACCCATTAGGCTACAGAGGGAGGCAGTCAGTGATGTCACTAGTAGTCCGGAGGTCAGCAGTTCTGACCAATCACTGGGTTCCACACAGAACATGAAGAGGAAGTGCAGAATCAGTGCCACACCAGCCAGGAGATCAGCCATACCTAGGCTGGCAAGCAGCAGGAAGACAGGGGCACGAAGAGACGAGGTGGCCAGGATGGTGGTGACTACAATGGCATTTTCAGTGGCGATGAGAGTCCCAGAAACACAGAGGGCCACGCCCCAAACTGTGAGAGGTGGGACTTCATAGGTAGATGACCTTCCCAGTTGATCTGATGGGATGATGGGCTCTGCACCAGAGGAGTCAGAATCCCAGCCCAGGTCTGTGGCGTTCAGGACCATTGTTTGGTTCAGGTGTCACACCAATAAAACCTAAAGGAGAGGAAAGAATGTAGAAATATGTTACTATTTGAAAGATGAGTCACTACCACAACTCCCACATGTACATCGAACAGCATTTCCAGAAACAGAAGCTGGTGTGGTTTGAGCCACCGGATGCAGACTGTGGCATCACACAGAGCAGAAGAGCACTTGATGTGTTAATGCACTGCTTCAAATGCTATAATCTTGTAATTTAACACGGCTGAGCTATTGAGAAACCATCCTACCATTATAAGACCTTCAGATGTTGTGCTCTCCTGCGTTTTGTGATGTCTTTACGTGCTCCATTTTGGAAACCAAAAAAACCCCAAAAAACTACTTTCCAATAGCTGTTTAGAAAAAAAGTAGTCTTGACAGCCCATATAAGGTTTTATTTCTTTGAACATGAACACTTTTTCATTTTTTTCCCCATTTTTTTTTTTTTTTTACAGTTGTCCAAATCTATGGGTTTGTATCTATGGGTCACGAGACAAACAAATAGGCTATGTATTTTCAATGCTTTGGGTTAGACATATAATATTTAATCAGGCTAACATGTGACTGTAAACGGTGGGCTCTCATTTGCTGCTCACTGAAATTAATGAATGGACTGCATTAATTTTAAAATAGAATTGCAGCTTAAGGCATATCTGCACGTGGGCTATATGTAAACGCCTCGATTTATTATGTAAGCCACAGTCTGGGTTGTCCTCCTGTCCGGACGTGATGCCGCACAGCAGAGGCGCAGAACCTCGAATAAACTCTACAGGAGGCATGCACGCGTGAGAAAATCTGCGCGGTAAGGATCTTATCTGTTATCTGCGCGGACACATGAAAAAACTGCACGTCCTGCAAAAACGTTTTTAGCGCATTATTTCTTCGCTCCCCCCCCCCGCGCGCTCTTTCTTCATTCCCACAGTGAAAAGGTATATCCCACCTCCTGGCGCGGGGGACCCTTTTGTATAATAGAAATACTGGTTCACTGCTCCGCAGAGCGTGACCCCCAACACCTGCACGTACACAGACACGTTTACAAGCATGCACTAAATAATTCATCTTACCTTATTTAAAAGAGTCAGTCCTCTGCGAGGGTCACACTGATTTCTCTCTCTCTCCTGTAAGATCCAGCACAGGTGATGGAGCCGAAAGGCTGTCCGCGGTGAGGCTCCGCAGCAGATTTAAATACGGACGGTTTCCGTGTAGACACAGCTCCGCGCTCCCGTCTTCATCAAAGTTGCGCCAAACTCTCACCTGGCTTCGCTTGCATCTCCTCTTCTTCAAGCTCCTCGGATCGCTCACTGGAGGCAGAATGAATGTTCTTGCGCGCGGGCTCATCCACAAGAAAGTCTGTCTGACGTCAGTGACTGGGAGCCTCGACCAATCAAGGGACGGCGCCAGGGATGCGGGGAGAAGTGGGAGGGGACGTCCATGGAGTAATTTCATTCAGAAAAATGCGGCAGAGCCCCGTCGCCCCTCCCACTGCGGCTCGCTAATGCTCCCATTTCTTGTAAATAACGACCATCGACGGACACACACGTTTTCTCAATAAGACCCAGACCCCTGGCTGAAGGAGAGGATGCGAGTTTGTGTTGGGCAGGGCTGGAACTTGGCAGCTGTGAGCGCACAGCGCAAAGCGCTGGCGCTGTCCACGGTGCTGAATCTCAGAGTATGACTCATGGGGAGATGTCGTACAGGGAGACAGAGAACCAGCTGAATGAACGAATGATGGGGAGCAGCTTTAGCACACACTCAACTCTTTTAAAACACAATTTCCATTTATGTAAAGCACATGAGATATTCTTGAGGGTCGAGTGGTGATAAACTGGCCTGTGTGTGAGATATGGGTGATATGGAGTGCTGGGCAAAATTTCAGAAGTATTATACACTTCTGTCAATATATATATATATATATATATATTATGAACCTCCGACAGTCATTTGGAAATCTTCTAGGAGGATTGAGCATTTGTGTTTAGGCTGTGGGTGGTGAGGGCTTTCCTACAATCCAGCAAAGCCTGAAATAAATCGTACATTTTGCTTGTTATTCACCGTATTTGTCTTGTCCCACCTCCCCTACAGTAATACAGCAGCAGGGGGTTTGTGGCTTCCCCCGGTTTGACACGAAGCGTAGGACGCTGCAGGCCAGGACCAACAGCTGTCTGCGTGGTGGCGCACGGCGCTGAGTTAACTGGGGGAATCTCGTCTTGTTCGAGCCATATTAGGACACGCTTCCTGTCGATACACCCCTCCTACGTCACCGAGCTCAGTTGAGGCGCAACACTTGTCACCTTCGTAAATGTCGCCGGCATTAAGCAGTTTCTACAAATGTCTGCAGAATCGCGGTTGCTCTGCTCATATTGCCCACTTCTTTTTACACAGCATTAAACTATTTTGTTAAAATATTAACTAGTTATAGCTATAGCTATATAGTTATAGCTTCTTTGTGTGTGCGTGTGTGTGTCACCCTGTCCTTTATGTTATTGTATAATATATATCTTTTCTAATACTAGCAGTGCTCCGTGGAGTGTAAACTAGTCTGTGGCTGGTGTTGTGGATTGCTTGCCCACAGCGGAGGAGGAAATCGTGTGGAACAGGACTGCGGAATATCCCTTTGTGTTTTTTTTTTCTTTGCTTCCTCACATATACGAGCCACTCTGAAGAAAGATCTACCCAGACAATGGGTGCCAGAGCATATGAGATGTAGGAGTTAAAGGAGCCACGTCGGTGTGAGTGGAGGAGGTGGTGATCGTTGCATAAAGCTGCCAAGTTTTGTCGTGATCCTGGACTCGATGCACGTTTTTTTTTTCTTTCTGCGGCCTGATCGGGGCTGTGACTAAGTGCATCTGCATCACAAAGCGACAATTTAAAAGGTCGGAAACACTTGTGTATTTTGTGCTGATGCATTTGCACAGCTGCAAGTTGTGGAGCCTCTTATAAATAGCGAGTCCTGAGCACCTTTGTACGCTGAGCTCACCCAATGCGCCACAGGTTTTTGGAAAATGACGCAATTTTTTGTAATGTTGCCTCTCTGTACGTCAACACAGTGGCTTTAAAATCAAGCAACTGGATGTGATTCAGATGCAGAGTCTGAGCTTTACATCAAATGGTTTAACAAACTTGAAGCGGCCTGAAGTCTAGAACACGTGGGCATCGTGGACAGATTCTCTGTGACTTGTTTAGATGATGTGAAGAGTTTTTCTTAATCAGAGAGTGTATTCTGCGATCATCCACTTTAGATGTTTTCTGTTGCTTTCTTGTGTAGCTGGGAGGTCAGTTATTGATTTGTCCTGTCCTATAAGGTTTTTGCTAATTCTCTGACAGGACTATTTTGGTTTTTCAGCCTTACCTCCATCACCTGCGTCTACATCTCTTTGGACCTCATGTTGAGAGTTCTACTGAAAATCTACAGAGTTAAACACTTGGAATCAACTCCAGATCTATCTCTAGCTTGATTTGTCATGGAATAACAAGGAAACACTGCTCAGTTGCTCTTAAAACTGCTTATATCATGCAATACTTTTGTTAAACCACTTGAAGTAATGCTCAAAGTCTGCACCTCAGTTACATCTGGATTGTTGGATTAAAAAACAAAACCTACTGCTGTGATTTGCAGACAAACAGAAACCGTGTCATTGTCCAAAATCCTATATGGACCTATAGTTTCAAACAGTAATGTTCAATACTCACGTCTGGTCCTTTACATCCAGATCCAGCTTTAACAATAGGAATGTGCCATTTAACTGTAATCTCTTCCCCAAACATCACCAATCTTGTAACACTCAGTGTCTGAGTGTTACAATGTTTTTTTGTGCTTTTGTTTTGCATTTATCTGGTTGATTTTAAATGTATTGGCACACATAAAGTGCAAGAAACATATTCTATCAAAAGAAGGGTGGTGATGCTTAAAAGGTATACAATAAAAACTTTAAAAAAAATCCTAATTTCATCACTGAGGTAAAAACATGACTACAGAATAGATGAAAAACTAATTATTCTTATAACAAGTGTACCTTTATTAGCAGATGCCTGATGGTAATCTTTACAGTGATATGAAGGTCTTATTAGCTCTTGTTAGATCTAGATCAAGGTCTATTAAACCAAGGTCCTCTACTTGACTAGCTCCTAATTGTTTAAAATGAAGCTACTTGAGAACCCGTGTTGCAGGACTTCTGCTTGAATTGTATTACTGTAAGCATCAATAACATGAATTCCTTTTTGAAGCTGTTCATTTTTTCAGATGTTTTTGGGGATCTGGATAACTCAAAGAATCTCAATAAGTCACAAAAGACGTTGAAGGAATGAATTTTAGATACAATAGCAACATAAACCTCGGGTTTAAAAGGTTTACAGTGTTTTTCAGCTGTTTTATTCTTGATCTCTTTATGTGCATCACATGAAATTTGGTGCAGATGAAGCTGACTGCTAGTGACTTTGATAAATGGACTGATTCTTATGTAGCGCTTTTCTACACTCCTGGAGTACTCAAAGCACTCTATACAACACCCAATCACACAAGCACTTTATTCTATACTTAGTGCTAACTAGCATTCATACGCATTCACACTCACGCATCGGAGAGCAACTTGGGGTTAGTATCTTGCCATGCAGACTAGGGGAGCCAGGGATCGAACCACTAACCTTCCAATCAGTAGCTGACCTGCCATCTGAGCTACAGCCACAGAGCTACAGATGATCACCCTTTTCATCCTGTAACATATTAACATCTGTTTAACTTAAGCTTAGACATTCAGGGTTCCCACAACATTGATTTTAGAAACTTTAACAAGGCAGGCAACCACATCACTAAATTAAGTTTTCCCACAGGGGAAACAAAGAACTTGTCATGTGTTGAAGTGTAGGTACCATCAAAATGAACACAAATTTAGCACTGTTTATTCCCGTAAGTCCTTCTTTCATTTATAGGCTTCATAAGGACATATGTGTGAATGCAGGTGTGTGTATGCGTTCACCACCTGCTTAGGTAAACAGGTGTCAGTCAGTTCCAGCTGGCATGCATTTCAGGTAGCTTGAGGTAGGCCAATTGGTTGCCAGGGAACCAAGTTTAGTGGTGCTCATGTTACACAGATCTCCTCACTCCTATCTGTCATTGTGTCCTGGTTATCATCACCTCCAGAAACCCTTTCGAGGACCAGCTGAGGAGACCTAAATTCAAGGCCCTTTTTCACTTTTTAAAATCAACTCACTTCTAAGTGCCAACGTTTCCAGGTGTCGCTCGCAGGTGTCTGTGGCAGTCAGGATGCAGCTGGTGGCATTTACACTTCTCTCTTCCACTCTGCTGCTTCTAACAGTGATCCCTTCTGTGCATCTACAGTCAGGTATGGGTCCATCCGTATGTTTAATTTTCTTACAGCATGTCCATTTCAGTATATTTTGCTGCGAACCCGTTTGTGTGTCTTCCTAAGTTTGCCATCTGCTGTCTATTTTTGTGCAGTCTGCTTTAATCTGTTGTCTTTCCTCATTAATGTCTCACTTATTTACTGGTAAGATGGCTTCTTGTCCATTATTGCGAGCACACTGAGAAGCACCACGAATGAGAGAGTTTAACAGGAAGCATTCGTCTTTTTTTCATTCTTTTGTCATCATAAACTTCTGCATTCTCCAATACTAACAGGATATCATACAATAATGCAGCTGCTTCAGTGGGAGAATAAATGGGCCTTGGCCATCCAGCTGGGTTTTGATTGACATTGCTAATTAACTGCCAGCTCTGTTCCTCCTACAGATTGTTCTCAAGCCGAGTCATGTGACTTGTGTGTCGGCGATTCCATGCTCAACCTGACAGGCTGTGTCTGGAGGCTTTGTCCAAACGGTGACACACACACACACACACACACACACACACACACACACACACACACACACACACACACACACACACACACACACACCTCTGATAGTAATTCAATCATCGACGCTGCTGTAACACTAGCTTCCATGGTTTGTACAAGATCACTGAATTATTGAGTGATTGCAGGGTCTGTCTCCCTCAGGTAATGATACAGGCATGTGTGTGACTGATGGAGGGGATTCAGCAGACACCGGCATGAACTGTAGCTGGACAAGAGTGTCTGAATTGTGCACAGGTATTAAAAAAAATGCACATACCGGGGGGGATAAATGACATAAGGTGTTTTTCTGCCATCGTAATAACCCTGTTACATAATTCATTCCCCAGTTGTAGAGACGGTCGCTGCGGGAGGTGGTGAAACCGTTTCAGGTAAACTGAATCAACTGTGCTTCAGACGTCATCTCCTAGTCCCATAACAGCTGAGTAAAAGATTCCCTAAAGGCAATCCAGTCATCTCCACCCGCTAAAAAACCCGTCGGCACTTATGTATATGTGTGTGTGTGTATAAGAACAACCAGTGAATTCTGTCCTTTCCCTCAAGGTGATGACAGCAACTCCTCCCCCGAGTTCTCCCAGGCCAAGTTCGACATGTCCAGCTTCATAGGCGGTATCATACTCGTGCTGTGTCTGCAGGCAGGCGGATTCTTAGCCATGCGCTTCCTCAAATCCAAAGAGCAGAGCAGCTACGACCCCATGTGAGTTTATGCGCGGAGGTGTTGGAGAACACGGAATCTCTCACGTTTGTGCGAAACGTGTTAAATGCAACAGCAGCCTCTGGTGGCAGGGATCGTCAACAACACACGATGCACAGTGCAAACAGTTCACCTTCAGCTCTCTGTCTGTATTGTTTTGATTCTGATCACACACACTTCCCATCTGTCTATACACACTCTTCTGTCTGTCTTCATGCAGAGAGCAGCCACAGTGAAGACAAGATAAATGACGGACAAGCAGACGGTGCAGAGAAGGACAGCAGAGCGGTGACTCATCTGGTTATGACGACAAGATTTTTTTCCCTCTTCCTTTTTCCCCCTGTCGTTTTTTTGGTCTGGTCCCTGTGTGTACCCCCTGGGGGATGGGTGTGATTGTAAGAAGACATATTCCCAAAATACTGCATTGTATAACAAGTGTCTGTGCATGAGCTCACTGCAGTATTTACGGTTCACCATCAGTGTGTTAGACGCACGGTCAAGCAAGACTTTGATCTCTGCAGCATTTTATGCAGTGGCTTTGTGATCATACAATTCACCTTACATCTTAAATGACAGTAATTTAGGTGTTTATACTGTTATAAATAGTGTGGTGCAGTTATGGTTAAGGGTGATATTATTACATGTAGGCAGTAGTTCAGACAAGGTCACGACGAACATTTTATCCATCACTAGGAGTACACTTCTGCTCATGTGCATTTTAATAACTTTTTAGAGGTTTTTTTGAAACAAAAAAGAACCAAATGTTAACCTGTAATGTATGCAATTATTTATTAATGTCCTTAAGTCCACTCACAGGTTGTTATACCTATTTTCCTCAAGATGGAGTGAGTGATGGTGCTGCTGCTGATGCAGGGACACATCTGCATTTGATGCCTTTTGAAAAAAAAAAATCATGCTACATTTCAAATTGTTTGAGGAGTGATTACATAGCTTTACTAGCAGTGGTACTTCTTCTGTTTCCATGAGAAGAAGTATGTTAAATTATTTTCAGCAGCCCCTTGTATAGCCACTGACATCACTGCTTCCAGCTTTGGGGCCAGCTGTTTTATGGTGGCCTGCCGCTGTCAGTCTTATTTTAGTGGGGTGACAATATTTTGATTTCCAAAAAAGAGTGACACTTGGCACAGTCATGAAGAACTTTAATAATACTGTTTGGTTAAAGACAACTTTAACATATTTAAACAATGCCTTCTCTGTGCGGTTAATGAATGGTAAACTAAAAAATGTCATATAGGCTTTTACAAGTCAACAAGTGCAAAAAAAAGAGGACGGTTGGTCACCCTAATTTTAGTGGGAAACAAATCAGTTACCGACCGGAAACCTGCACCTCACTGATGGAAAAGAAGCGTTAGAGACCTGTGATAACAACCTGTGAACCACTGAGAAAGACACACCATTACCTGAAACCTGAGCCCTAATACTAGAGTTGTGAGTTCAGTCTTCATAAAAACCTCCAATAATGACTCTAGTGGTGCATTACTTTAATAGGATGCTCTTACTGTCAGTAGTTCAGACAATTTCTATCTTTTTTTTTTTTTTTTTTTTAAATAAAATTTTTTTT
>VURO01035951.1:32503-44169 GCA_015108175.1 Pelvicachromis taeniatus
AATCAATCCTTTAAAAAAAAAAAAAAAAAAAAACCCAAATAAGTACATCCTATGATTAAACAATTAGCAGTATTAACTTGATTTAATCATTTTCTGTGTGACTTATTCCCCCACAAAGGGTCAAAATTGTGGAAGAATTCAGTCCACTCTTCTTACACAACATCATCAGCATTGCTTCAGCTCATTGAGGTTTGCAGGCTCTCTTTGATACACAGCTGTGTCGCCACAACATTTCAATCAGGTTAAGGGCTGGACAGTGACTGGGCCATTGCATCACCTCGATTCTTTTCGGTTATTCTGCTGTAGATTTGCTACATTTGACCCTAGAATATTTTGATTATACAAAGGGGCTCATGGTCAGCACAATGACTGTGAGGTGCTCATGTCTTGTGGCTGAAAACCACACCCAAAACATCCCCCCCCACTTCACCACCTGCTGACAGCTAGTATGAGGTGTTTGGTTATGTCCCCAAGAAGGACTAAGGGGATGAGGAGCAACAATAGTAAGTCCAGGAGAAAAAGAAAAGCCCAATAAAGCTTTATTTTTAAAAAAAAAGTGTCAAATCAAATAAAGAATATCAACAAACTAAAATATGCTGAAAAGAAAGTGCCTACTGACACTGCCGCTATCAGCAGGCACTAGCTACTCACTGATGGCTCAAACACACCACTAAATGATCTGTCAAGGAACACCTCCAACCAGTAATTTGCAGATGGGGAACCAACTAGTCACTGGTACCTCAAACCCCACACCTAAGCACAGCACTGACACTAGTCCTCACTCTGAGAGAGTGAGCCTTCACCAGCTTTTATACTGTTTGGTGGTTAATTGCTGAGTGGAGCCAGCTGTGCACCAGCTCCTCAGATGAAATGGGTGGCAGCTGAAGTCAGAAGGAAAGGAAAACAGGACGCACACACGCAAAGTTTGCTAGGGCGTGGCAATAGTGCTGTGCATCATGGCTTGGTGTCATCTCTTCAAAAGACATTGTTTCAGAAGTCTTGTGTTTATTTAGAACTTTGCAAACCGAATCTGTGCTGCCACATTCTTCTTAGAGATAAGAGGCTATGTCCTGTTCGATAACCCTTCCAAATTTTTGCAGTTTCTCTGAGCATTACACGGACTGACCTTGAACTTAATTTGATAGGAGATCCACTCCAGTGAGAGGCACTCACACTTACTGATAATCATTTAATGAAGTGCATTTGATTAGCAGGACCTGGCGGCTGATTGCTGAGCAGTAAGGTGTTTTTATAGGAATATAAACTTTCTTTTCAAACTTTAAGCAGACAAACCTTCATTACTGTTAAGAGGTAATAAGGAAAAAAAATCCAGAAAGGCTAGTTTGCAGAAAAAAGTGTTTTTAATTCACTCAAATGAAGAAGTTTTCTAGAACAGTAGATTTGAAATTATTATAATATTGCATATTTATGTTATGTTCCGATCTCAATGTCTAATGAGAGCAGTAGAACAGGTACTGTTTATTTGTGTAATGATAAGAATCTCACACACTTTTGTCTTAGAAATGGAAGGAAAGCAGGGAGACTCCTCACTTGACTTGAGCCACCTGACGGAGGAGGAGCAGACCTCCATCCTGCAGGTTGTACAGCGTGACTTGGAGTTACGTCACCGTGATGAAGGACGTGTAAGGTCAGAGGTGACTATTTGTTAGAGTCTGACTGATACTGTATATGCTAATCTCTTCAGATGTTTGTAACTGTATGGATGGGATCAGTCCTCAAGCATGCGTTACTTTCTTTGGTGCTGGTTCAAAATCTCTCTTTAGTGTTCAGGTCAAGTCAGATATAATGACTGAAAACATGAAAATTGGTGATCAGTTATAATTATTATTATTACCTTTTGTCACAATACTTTTTGGCTCAACTCAGTTGACTTTTAATTTAATTAATGACTTGCATGTATGGCAATTTAGAAAAAACTTTTTTTTTAATCACTGCTTTGAATATCAGGTGTAACAAAGAGTGTCTCTCTGTTGATGGTGCAGAACCCTCGAGCAGAGAGAGACAAACTCAAGGCGTCTGCGCTTCCTGTCAGGGGCGTGGTTCAGTGAGGAGTGTAGCAAACGCCATCACAACTGGACTTCGGGCTGCGACCTGGTCCACGCCACCATCCGCCACAGGAAGACAAAGAGCAGAGGTCAGTTTTCAATTCATGTAGAACGACTGTCAGCGATCAGCGGGACTGTTTTCCTGCTGCTGTATTGATGGCTCTGTGGTTGCTGACAGATGTGCCCCTGAATGGACTTTTCAATGTAGAGCGAGAGGACAACAACAACACTTTACCCGAGACTGAAGGAAGCGTGAAGGACAGCAAGCAGGAAGAGACTGAAGGGTTTGTGGGGGTGACTGGGAGACAAAAAGGGCTGATTGTAACATTTATCTGTTGCTACATCTCCCAATATTTGTTTTCAGGATTCAGACTTTGAAACCGGTACCCACATCCACAGTAAACGGGCCCGTGTCACAGGTTTGTGCATGAATTCTTCTTCCCCTTTTTCCATTCTTGAAAATGTGTCTTAATAACTATGTAAATACCACTAATTTACAGGGTCTCCAGCACAGTAACAGTTCCTCATCATCCAAAGGTATGAAATTTCTCCCCCGCTGTGTCTGCGCCTCTCTAGTCATCCCTCAGTAAAGTTATTAACTCACTGTTGTGCTCATAGAATGTGAAACCAGAAGTAACGGCCACTCGAAGGAACCTGAGGTGATTATACTGCACACTCACAGATTACCATGACTAATGGTTCTGGCAAACTTGAATTGGTCTTTATTGTACCTCCTATTCAAAGACACTGAGTCAATATTTGTCATTTTTTCACTGTGTAAATCCATTAGACAGAGCCGATGGAGTACTTTAACAATCATTTTCATACAGTAGCTCCAGAAAGTTGCACATTTTCTGTTGTATATTTAATTATAAATTAATAATGTCAGTCATCACTTTCGATCAGTTTTCACTCGAGAAACTCAGCTAGACATATAGAGAATCAGTTTTATCAGCAAATTTTTAAAAACTATAACCAAACTCAGACTGCAGTACTCTGCAAAAGTCTTCAACCACCCTTCATTTCTTTATATTTTGCTTACAAGAAGTCAGACTTTCTTGTAGTTTTTAAGTTGTTTCGAGCTCTAGTTCTCAAGGCTTTCTGAAGGTCTTTCAGAGTTTTTCTTTGGGTGCTTTTTCAGTCATTTTTTATCAGTCTGACCATTTTGAGGATTTCCTTGGTTAGTTTTTGGATGAATAACTGCACCTAATTCAATGGATAAACGAGTGATTAATCTACATGCATACATACAGACTACTTAGCAAAAGATAAAAATAAATAAATAATTTGTTCCCATTACTTTAATTGAATCTAAGAAAAGTGTAGAAGAGAAAACACGTCGTCAGACATAACATACCAAATTACCAATACCTTAACAAAGAGCTATTAGCTGAAAACTTGCATGATGTGCAGTTTGCCCTTAAAAATGATGAAACTGGACAAGTGGAGAACAGAATAATTGGCAGGCCTAATAAAAAGCTACAGTAGATGAACAGTCTCTGAAAGTCATGTCAAGTCATCTTTAAAGCAACTGATTAGTAACAGTTTCTTTTTTCCACTTAACAATGATCCCAAACACACTGCTAATACAGTAAAAGCATACATCCATAGAAAAAAAAAAAACAATGGGAAACTATCAGTCATGGATTGGCCTCCCCAGACAGGGACTTCAACATTATTGAAGTAGTGTGAGATCATCTTAACAGAGAACAGAACAAAAGACAGCCAACGTCCAAAGAAGAGCCTTCATCAAAAGACTGACTTTCAGGACATATTTGCAGTATTGCTAATACGTTGCTAATATCAAGCCATGAAGCCTAATGAATCCTCTATATCCCTGTGATTAAACTCTGGAACACAGAGTAAAGGATAAAGTCTGAAGATGAAACAACTCCAACAATACTTGTAGTATATAGAACAGATTTATTGCTTTTCATCATCTGATACATCTCTGGAGAAGCATGGAGGTGGTGGTATCATGACATTGGGTTGTTTGTCAGCTGGACAGAGCTGAGGGAAGGCTAAATACAATCATAGACAGAGAGGCGACTAAAGAAGCAACCTGACATGGGGATAAACACAACCTTTCAGCATATCAGTGAATCAGTATTAGTCGGGAGTGTTTTCTGGCAGTCTGGATTGTCCAAAGTAAAATGCGATCTGCATGGAGAAAACAGCAAGGCAGTTGATTGATGCTTTCTCTATCCGGTCTGATGAGTTTGAAGGGATCTTCTAAAAAATAATATCAGAAATAATCTAGATCTATGAAGCCAGTACAGAGTTATCCAAGAAGACTAAAATCTGTTATTGCAGCCAGAGGGACTTCTGCTCAGTGGTAAATTATGGCTCTGGGTACTTTTGTAAATGAGACATTATTATGGAGTGCGTGTGTGTTACGTGTGTGTGTGTGTGGTGGCTGGGTGGGTGGGATGCCACTTTTACCCATTAAAAACTCCTTCGAAGTATACTAAAAGTATATGACAGATGTTTTGTGTCTAATTATAATGCTGCATAAGGTGTGTGTGTGTGTGTGTGTGTGTGTGTGTGTGTGTGTGTGTGTGTGTGTGTGTTTAGGAAGACTTGATTGACAACTGTAATGGGGACACTGACTCGCTGAGCAGCCTGACAGAGACAGATCCTTCTTCTCTGAGAACTAGCAGCTCCACTAACAGTCTTCATTCGGGCTACGTGGTACATACACACGCACAGCATACTTGCATGCACACACACGCACACATTTGATTAATTGCCTATTTGGCGACGCAAGATGACTCAGCTCAGGACAATGACGTAAGAGCTGATCTTTCCTTTGCGTGTGTGTTATAGCTCAGCGGTAGCATGATGAGTCTGTTCAGCTCGGGGGATTTCGGAGTGGTGGAGGTGAGGGGCCGTATCCAGTACTCATTGGTTTACGACAGCCAGAGGGAGGAGCTGCAGGTCAAAGTGTATCGCTGTGAGGACATTGCTGCAGCACGCAAGAACCGGTCTGACCCGTAAGTGACTGCAAATGTGTGTGCATGTGAAAGTACATATTAAATGAACAATATCCGGGCCCATACGGAACCAGTCTAGCAACAGATGTGTGTTTTTCACAGATATGTAAAAACCTACCTCCTGCCGGACAAGTCAAATCACAGTAAGAAGAAGACTTCAGTGAAGAAGAAGACCCTACACCCAGTTTATGATCAGACACTCAGAGTGAGACTCTCTGTCATTTAAATGTTACATAAAGTGTCAATCACAGACATTTCCCACAAGCATTTAACATACAGTTACCTAAATAACAAAAACACACTCATGATGTATATTCTTTCAGTATAAGGTGCGTATCGGGGAGCTGCGGAGTCGGACCCTGAATCTCTCTGTGTGGCACGCCGAACCCCTGGGGAGGAACGTATTTCTCGGGGAGGTGGAGGTGGCTCTGGCGCTCTGGGACTGGACCTGCACACAGCCTCTGTGGCAGGACTTGCAGCCACGGGTAGGAAGGACCTGGCATCAACGAGTGGCATGCAAACACACACTCTTGTAGTTGCATAAATTAGTGTGTGTGTGTGTGTGTTTGAATGGTGCCAGATAAATATTTACCAGACCACTGTTGTGCCTGCATCTACATTTATTTAGTATCTGAGTGTCTTCGTAGCAGCAGTTACGGCAGCTTTGTTAGAGACAGAATGTGGGGAGGTGTCTCTTGTGTCTGGGAGAGCTGAAGGGAGAGGAAGACATGCTGTGAATTTCAACTAGGTTTTATGTAACCTTAATTTTTCCCTGCTTCCATACTTCTCCTCCTTCCTTTTTTTCCTTCTTTTTTGTACTGTCATTTTCTCTGGCTTCATTTCTTTCTTTTTTTTCTTCTTTTTTTTTATTTTATGTATGCTCTGTCACAGGTTTATCTGAGCCCAGACTCCATTAGCAGTCGTGGGAACATCATGTTCTCTATTAAATACATCCCAGAAGGATATGAAGGTGAGGAAAATACCTTTATATAACACAGATTTACATTATATCTAAACATCACAATCACCTGAATCTCGTTCATTCTGTGTGTGTGTTAAGGTGGCGGATTGCCTCTGACCGGAGAGGTTCACATCTGGCTTCGGGAGGCTCAGGGTCTCCTGTCCAACAAAGGAGGTGCTGTAGACTCCTTTGTTAGAAGGTGCGTCAGCTCTGCACCACAATTCCTGATATTTTATCATCAGTTATCTACTCTGGCGTTATGTATAAGCAGCACATTACATATCATGTTGCATTCTTATCACTAATTACAGAGGTCCCCGTATTTTTATGGGGATGATCATATTTAGTCCAAACTTGTGAGGTGGAATCACAAAAACATTTCCTAAAAATGTTATATTTTTTTGCTCTACTTTTCATAGATACACTTGTGATTATACACTGCATATCCTCCAAAGCTAAATGGCAAACTTTCATTTTGGAGAAGTGGATAGATGTGCAAGTTGCAAATGAGGCTGGTGGTGAGCAAGGATTTGTTGGCATGGCCAAAAACTTTCAGACGAGCATAGTAACTAGGTGGTTTCCATCAAAAACACAATGTGGTAAAATAACCTTTGCAAAATAGCAGGTCAGGTAGTCAGAAGGGGACTTCTGTGGAGCAGTTTAAGAACTAGCAGTCACAGTCAAAGTGATCCAGAGGTGCATAAGAAGAAAACCTTGAAAGGGTTTTCTTCTTATGGGCAAATTTAAATCATCAATGAATTTTGGATTTTCTTTACTTTTTTTTTCTCTAATGAGCAAAACTTTGTGATTGCATGATTCATCAATATCGATTTATTTCCATATGCCTGTAATTTGAGTGTGTACATAATCCTGCTAATTTACATGCTATACACCCCACAAGCTACATACTCCCAGATGCAAGTCGTCAAAGTGGTCAGAAGACCCGGGTGGTGAAGCACTCCATCAGTCCGACTTACAACCACACCATGGTATACGACGGCTTCCAAACCAGCGACTTGAGAGAGGCTTGCGCTGAGCTGACGGTCTGGCAACGCGAAGGGTTAAAGACTCATGTCCTGGGGGGGATCCGTCTGAGCTGTGGAACCGGTTAGATCCTCTCTATTAATAGTTTAACTGAAATTCACATTTAAAAAGACACTAACTATTTAAGACTATAGAGGAAGAGGTGATATGGAAAGAAAATTTGACCTCTGAGAAGTACAAAGAAGTAATACAACATAGTAATAAGGTCACGTATTCATATAATATGTGTTTTTCTGAATAGATTGCGGTTACTGTTACACATAAATTACAGCTCAGTAGCCTATTTTTCTGAGTGCCAAGCTCTAATATGACAGCATGACTATCACAATATAGGAAGTGGAATCTGACTATAGTGACTATAAACAAAGGTGATTCTAACAGCTTTTGTCAATTTTGTCTGCGTGTTTTGCTGCCTTTTTTTTTTTATAAGTAGTGAAATACAGTGAAAAATGGTAAGATATCTCTGCATGATACATCCTTACTTGCAATACTATCTAAGAGCCACAAGTGAGTAGGGACTGCATTCTTTCCTCCTGTCTCCCTGTCTGTTGTTTGTCTCAGTAGTTGACTGGAGGCTCTGACAGGATCTCCTTGTCTTTGTGCTAAGCTTTTCAAATGGTGTCTCGTGGGTGCTGTGATACTTCACAGGTTTGCAGGAGGAAAGCACTTCCTGTGTTTGGAGCTGGAACATTATTGCAATTGTTGCACTTGTCTCATATTTCAATAGTAGGCTTTGTAGACCGTGTCATGAAAACCTGTCTTATTTTTTTCTGAAGTGCAGTTTAGTGGAGGCAGTCTTGAAGTGAAGTGCTTCACACTGAACTAATGCCTGCTGGCATGTCAGGCATTTCACATGGTCGTGTCATCAGAGCAAGGTCACCTCGCTGGTAATGCAGCGTCTCTGTTAGTGATGTTGCAAAAGCCTCACCCGCTTGGTTGTTTTTGAAATCTGCCACATAGACTGTAAGATAGATTTAGCAGGCGTGTCTAGTGACATACAGAAAACAGTTTAGTTTCCCTCAAGTACTTATCCTCAATACTGATAGCATTGTTTTGCTCATAGATTGTGTTACCGTGCTTCATATGGAGTGGGAAGCACTCAAGATCAAATTGCCAGCAGAGCATCAGCTCCGTATTATGTCTCACTGCGAGGAAGATGATGTCAGAGAAGTGGTGGGAAGTAACAGCTTGAAGGATTTTTTATTTATTTTTAAAACACAGACAGATTTTGAGCAAAGTTGTGTTCTTCACACGGCAGAACAGACTCCTGTGGACTGCCGAGGCTGTTTGCTGCTGTTGATTTTAGCTTGGAGGCTGTATTTTTCTCATTGGCTGTTTGCAGAATTTTAGTCCATTATTTAAACATTTTCCTTCTTCAAATGGAGGAAACAGCGTTAAATGTGGGGGTATCACATTTATTTTAACAAGCTGCTGTGACAGAATGAAACAAGGAAATGGAGTGTAGTCAGTTTACATGTTTTTGTTTCCATGGCTTCTTTGAGAAAAAACAGCTGCGGTAAAGTCCACAACATAAATAATGACCACACATGTGGGTTTTCTGTAATGCCAGGTCAGAGTTACAGTGAGGCCGTCAGCTGGATGGATTCCACAGAAGAAGAAGTCACTGTGTGGATGTCCATGATTGAGAACCCAAACCACTGGATTGACGCAACGCTACCAATCAGAACTAACCTCACCCAGCGGTCTGAGTGACGTATCCTGCAGTCAAACGGAGTCATTCTTATGCACGTTGCTATTATGGTTGGACTGAAGGGAAGCCATCTTCACATCAGAACATTTACCTCTCTGTCACAGTGATGCACACTTACACACACACACACACAGGTGTTTTCATATGTTCAAACTATATACTGTACATGGCACAAAGACACACAGAGCGGTGTAAACAGCGGTATAATATTTTGCCTTAGTGGAGTGGATTGGATCGATTCAGTCTGGCTCTAATCTGGCAAAGAGGCACTTTTTTGTAATTCAGTGTAGTTTATGAAGTACAAACCTAAGTGATGAGTCTTCAGTGCCCAGGCTTAGTGACTTCTCTATGATATTACATGAAGTAAGAAGGGGGTGGGAGGTCTTTCCTTTTATTGCAAGCTCAGTCTCAGCCCTTTCACACAATTTAAGAAAAGCAGGCCTGGTGACTTTCACTGTGAGAAATTCTCCTCATTCAGATAATTGTATCTTTTTTAGGTATCACTACTGTAAATAATTTGGTAAGTCCTTGCAGCTGAATTCATTCAGCCAATCTCTTTTGACTGAATAGCCGACTACCACCTTGTGGTCAGACCGTATACAAACTTTTGACACACTGAGCAAATGACAGGGGGTGCAATCACGACTGAGGTCATGAGGAGAGGAGTAAAGGGCCTGTTTCCATGTTTTCCTAAAAATAAATGTTATTTTTTTTGCAGTTATTCTTTATATTTGTCACCAAAAGACAAGACTTTACTACATGAGTCATGATTCATAACTTGTCCAGCAGATGGCAATATTTACAATACTTTTTCAAGCTGGAATAACGGTGAGTGTCTGTGTTTTGTGTCTTAACGTTTGTGATTTCTGCATCTCATCGCAGGTTTTATTTAAGATGCACCTTTCTTGTTGACACCAGATACTGGAAGTCCAGTATTATTGGTATTACGAGGCTGTGTTTCAAGGCAATATTAATTGTGGAAAGAACTTCTGCAAGACACTGTATGAATCAAATGTTATTGGTTTCATAGTTTTTCCTGAAACACTAAGTTCTTGTGGTGAATTTTTAAATGTAGGTTATTCTGTCTTTATTTAATTAGGTTTACTAGTTCATTACTTTTTATTATTAGCTTGGATAGTTATGTAATTACAATTGTGTGTACCCTGCAGATATTCACCATTGAGGTTTCTTTGTGAGAACTGCAGTCTGATATATGCTTCACAAAACTGTCTGCTTAAAATAATGTATTAATCTTCTGCTCATCTAAGCTTTTTGTCATGAGAAATTACAGATTGTCCTTGACTCATTTTTCATGTCTAATATGATATCTAGCCGAGAGACATCAGTTGAAAATTACTTCTAACTCTAGCAGGACCACGGTGTTGCATTAACCTTGAAAAATTACATTAAAATCACTGTGCACTTTTATTTTGGGGAATGATGGTGGATGTACTCTCCTTATATATCTGTTATGTATCTATTTGCATTAGACCCTTAAAATTGCCCTTTAAATCATCAGCTATACAGTGCTTTAAAAAGCATTTGCCCCTTTGTGATGTCTTAGTTTTTTGCACAAAACAAATTTTAATCTTAGACAAAAATAACCTGAGTAAATACAAGATGCAGTTTTTAAATGATTTCATCCATTTAAGGGAAAAAGTTCTCCTTGTTAAATTGTGAATTCACTGTAATCACATCACAGACCAGTTGAATCAAGAAATCCCATTAATAGAACCTATCGGACAAAGTGAAGTATTTTAAAAGGTTTCAAAAAGCAATACATCATGTCTCTAAAGAAACTTCTGGGAAACAAAGTCACTGACATCTGTCAGACTGGAAAAAATTACAAAGCCATTTCTAATGCTCTGGGACTTGAGCCATTATCAACAAGCTGAGAAAATAGTGTTGAATCTTGCCAGGAGTGGCTGGCCTACCAAAATTACTCCAAGAGCACATTAACGACTCATCCAATGACCATCAAACAATCGTCTCTAGCTGCCTTGCTGCTTTGTTTCATAAACTTAAATGTCACCAAAAAAAAAAACCCCATCAGGAATGGGACACTGTATATTGGAAAATGCCTTGTAAGCATGCTACAATCAGGAAACACACATACATTTTATATGAGAAAGTCATTTTTTAAAATAAATGATTGGCCTATAATACATTAAATGAATGATGATTAATATTTTGAGGTATACACATTTAGGTTTTACTTAATTTGGATTGCGTATATGAAATATATATATATATATTTTTAGTAGTTAGAGCTGTTTCGACAGCTTTGATGAATGTGATTAAAGGTATATTGCACTATCCCTCCATAACACCCACATTTTATTTTCCATTTCTCAAACACCAAGATACCTTAGATGGTAAATATACATTTTAGCAAAGCTTTAATTAGGTTCCTGAATCTAGGAGAAGGTAAACAGTTACAGATATTTAAGAATAAGGTTTAAAGCAGACATTTCTTTTCCTAAAACTGTATAGTAAACATAAACAGTATATAGCTGCCCTCTTTCTGATGTGTGATTTTGGTCGGATGATGGGTTGAAAAACTATGTTAACACGTTTAATGTGTACCCGTTCAGTATATAAATGAACGTGTTAACCTGAAAGAGAATAAATAGCACAAAAAAAAGAAAAAAAAGAAAGGGTTTTTGGTCAGCCAGCAGTTCAGTGTCATTCTAGTGGAACAGATACAGGACAGTCGGTGTTGGGGCATATTTTCATTTGTGTTACTGCGCTAAAAATCTAAAAATTCAAGAAGAAAAGGAAGTGTAGTTACGATATTTCCACCAGTGGTTTTTTTTTTTTTTTTTTTTTTTTTTTAAAAATTTTTTTTAAAAAAAAAAAATAAAAACTTAAATAAAATATTTAAAAAATGT
>VURO01035973.1:0-17639 GCA_015108175.1 Pelvicachromis taeniatus
GTATGCCCCACTGTGTTGCCACCCTGTTGCTTTCGGCTCCCACCCCTCCCACACACACACACGTGTTGCTGGGGTTTGAGTGGGGGCAGGGAGCGAGTAATTGACTCACTGAGGCAGAGCAGTTCACTGCTGCTGATCTTGCTCTTTTTAAGGCTTTTGATTCACCACATCCGCCGGGAGCAGACGTATGTGAGTGCAGTCAGACATTTACCTCAGAAACAAATGTTAAACCGTTCTTTAGAAAATAGCAACAACACCTGCACAGACAAACACTTGTGAACACCTGCTGAATATTCAAACTCGCTACACAGCCTGCTCCCACATGATATCAGTGCAATAAATAAACAAATACATAAAAAAAATTTCAGTATAGGTCTTTAATGGTTCTGGATTTATTTCCCCATATTATCCTGTATAATCTTTGTTGTTGTTGTTATTTTTCGGATAACTGAGTGATTCTGAAAAACAGCTGATTTTCATTGCACTCTTATGATTACACCACTACAATGCAGGGGCCTTCCAGTAGCGGTGAAACAGGTTTGGTTACATCCTGGTGAGAGTCACCAGAATGTTTGTGCCTGATTCAGCTTTAGTTTTGATGTCATGTTTTACCAGGGCCTATCGTTATACATTATATTCACTTTTTCCCCCTGTGATTAAAGGCTGCTCAAAGGTCTGTTAAAGGGTCTTTTTTTCCTAGTAGAGAGACATTTCTCGATGGCATATTTTGGGGAAAACTATGAGGGATTTACAGCCCCGTGTTAAAAGTGAATATATCAGTCTTCTTTTTGTACAACACCTGCACAGCCATACTGCTGTCAGATAGCAGAGGACTGAGCCTGTCCTTGCCTGTTGATGAATACCGGAGAGCCAAGAGGAATGCTACACTCACAGCCAATGAAAGAGGCCAGGTACAGGGGAGAAAACAGCTCATCTGTTTTGCTTTGCTTATCTGATGTGCAGTAGAAAAATGTGCATGAGCTGTCTAGCTGCATTATAAAAAGATACTAAGCCAGGAATCAAGACCCAGCTACTAAGAAGGCTACGGTAAAGTGCTCCAGTCTGCACTGAATCTTCATTTAGGGGGAATCTCAACTTCATTCTGTGACCCATGAATGCCTCAGCTGTGTCACGCAAACTCAACAGCTGACAATGCAGCCTGTGTGCGGTGACCCCCGTGCACACAAAGTTTCAATTCATTGTTATAAGTGCATCCATTCCCCCAAGCAATGCTGCAAATCTGTGCTCAAGGACCCAGAACAAGAGCACTCAGGCAGCTGCCGGACCTTTAAATGAAAAGATTATGAGATGACATAGACACATGAAGATTACAGTTATCCACAGCTTCCTGAATGAGCTAAAGTAGAACGGATCATCAGATAAAAGGAGGATTTATGCGAACTTTAATTCAAGAAAAAAAAGCATAAAGACTGTCCTAAAAAGTGCAGCAGATTTTGAGTTTAAAAGAGAAATTCTTCAAATAGACAAAAGTCTGCTTGTCTGAGAATCTGTAGGACGTTAGTTCTTTTTTCAGTCTTAAAATGAAAATACCATTACCACAAAACCTTTATGTATGACCTATAAAAGACTCAACTATGGGGTCAACCACAACCAAATGGTGAAACTAGGTTTACCTGTGTAACACATGATTATTTTCCAGTAAAGTTTTTCTTCCAATAAGATTTATATGAATTGGTGTTGATGATAATGACACATAGGTTTTGATTGGAATTATCAAAGTTAAATTGTAGTTTTTTTTTCAACATACAAATGCAAATAATCGCCAAATTACGACGTGACACATTTTAATTTCCTCTTATACGTGTTTTTAAATGCTACGTGTTTAATGCTTTTTTTAAGGTCCAAAACAAAAAGAAAAGTTAATACCAGGTTAATAATCTGCTTTTATGCAGAGTAAAGTTTGACAAGCAAGGGCTTTTTAACCGCTCTTCATCATTTTTTAAGAAATCAACATTTGTTTTTACATTTTTTTCCAGAATTTATTTTTTGTTATACAATTTTAAAGAGAAATGTAATTACTGAAATGTAATCACTAGTCTTTATTAGAATTTTATTCCTATATTATTTAGAGCATGTATGATAATATACATTTTTCTTCACGTCAGAAAGTTTGTGTGGTTGAAAGTTGTTGGCTTTGTTCTAAAAACTGTGTAGTGTCTGTAACAGTGCTGCTACAGTTAAGGTAAAGTTTTATTTTAACACTGCTTATTTATAACTTCTATCTATCCTATGAATGTGTTATTGCCGCAGGCATAAGGATACATTTTATGCAGCATGTTGCAGGATGTACATGCAGGACACACATCACAGGGCTTATATTACTACACATTATATATCAATCACACTGTGTTGGATTTGTTCGGTCTTACAGTGCTATGTTAAGCGTGTGGATTAAAGTGTGATTGCAAGTGCGAGTCTCAGGAAAGGTTGTGGTTTTAAAGGTGCCCTCAGCTAAGTGTAATGATATCTGATGGCTCAACATATGATTGAATGCTTTGACTTCAATCATTAGCACTCATTACTGATGTGAAGGTCACTGCTAGGTTTGTAGTGTTCAGCCATACCATATAAAATTTGCATAAGCAGCGATTTCAAAATATGAAAGTTGCATGAAAGAAAACGATTCTCAAGATAATTTCACCAGAGGGAGAATTTTATTTTTGACTTCTGACCGAACTCCAAAACCCTCTTCTGCACAAAAAAACAAAAACACTTTGCAACTCCCTGTAAGAGCCCCAAAACCAAAATCCTAGTTTAAAAGGCAGACATGCCATAAAAATATAGCCTCTTAATCCACGCAACGCTGATGCAATACTTTTTCAAACTTCTTAAAAAGTCTTCAAAAACAGAGAAGTTGGCAAGCAAAATAATGTTTTGCTTTTTGTGTTTCTGTGTGTGTGTGTGTGTAAAATTGGTTGTGGGTGTGCCGGGGCTATTATAAGTAAAACCACAGAGTCAAAACAATATCCTGGCAGCTCCTGAACTAAAAATACATTTTTTTATTTTAGGTTTTAAATAACATGAATTAGATGGAAAATTGCTGAGAGAAAATAATCTCTAGTCTTCTTAAGAGAAAAGGTACCAAGGGTGACTCCTGCTGATCATTTGTATTAATTACAGCTGCAGGAGGAGGAAAAAACCCACAAAGGACTTGTAGAGAAATGTATCTTTACTATCAAACAACAATGACTCAAAAACATTTCACAATTAACTACACTGCGTCATATTGCCAAATCTTTAATGGTAGCAGGTAGTTGCAGGATGTTGGGTCAACTTTTTTTCTAACTTACAAAACAACATGCAAACAGGAGGTTTATTGAGAAATAGGAGGTTAATATCTACAGACAAACTTGAAACAAGGCACGAAAAATGGTTCTGCCATCGTGACAATTACAACCTGCACGGCAAATATTCTGCAAATATATATCGGCATTAGACATGGCTCGAGTGATCTGCTGCTCGACGCATGAGTCACTGCACAAGTCCATTTTGAAACCACTACTTTCCTTTCACAGGTGCAATCACAGGTAATGAGACCTTTGGTTCTGTGCACCCTGTAATTTTCTGGGTTAGACGGAGTTCAGGCCTGAACAATTAATTACTGACATGAGTCATGTACAAAAAAAAATAGAAGAATACATCTAACTGTGGTGCTATTTTACTGATGTTTTGCGTGTCAGAGAGAGCTCTGTGGGCGACCAATCAATTTGCAATCAAAATACACAACTCTATACAGCCTACAGCAGGACCCACCTACACGCAGTAATGCTGCTGCCAGAAACTGTTTTAGGAGGAGCATGCGAAATTTCGAGAGCTTCTGATAAAACATGACAGTTGAGAACTTGTTTGCATAAGAAAACATACTCATCTCACGCTAGTCGTGCAGAATTCTGCACCGCACAAAGTTTTGACATTTTCATGGTGACCCGAACAAGAGAGAGCTCACGGTGACAAAGCGACTGCTTATCTTTGCTGAAAAATTCACGAGTTTGACTAATAAGCACCCCAGAGAAATGACTAAATGTGCATTTTGCTCTTTATAGATAGGATTCTGTCTGAGTCATAAAAACTAAAAGACTGAGGGCAGCAGGTGCATGCTGCTAAGCAGTTACTGTTAAAGATGAAAACTGATGGTCATGTCAGAGATAGCCAAAATAGCACAATTGTGGACATAAATGCTTTACTGTCCTATGTTTTGCTTGTTCTTTCCCAGAGCGTTTATCAAGAAATAAAAATATATCTTGAGACAAATCCTCCCATAACACCAAAAGGAATCTACTTAGTTCCCCGAGCTTAGGTGTCCTTGTGCGTCCCTGTATGTTGTCATACACTCTTTACTAAAGGAACTTCCTGTCAGACTTCTCGCTGTCAAACTCATTCAGCATTAACACTCACTAGACAGTTTATTGGGTACTCTGTGCAACCCATAGCATCACGCAGTTGCTGCAGATTTGTCAGCTGAGAATATCCCGTTCCACCACATCCCCTAGGTGCCCTATTAGACTGAGGTCTGGTGACTGTGGAGGCCATTTGAGTACAGTGAACTGTACGTGATGTAAGTTTTGTGGCATTGCGCGTTATCCTGTTGGAAGCAGCCATCAGAAGGTGTATACACTGTGTTCATAAAGGGATGGACATGGATGGACAACATTACTTGTGTTGCTAGGCTGCGGTATTTAAAAGATGCTCAACTGGTACTACGTTGTCCAACCTGTACCAATAAAATTTCCTACCATTACACTACTACCTGCCTGAAACAAGGCCTATATGCGTCGAGTAGCTGTCATGTGATTGGCTGATTAGATATTTGTGTTACAGCTGAATAGGTGTACTTAATGAAGTGGCCGACGGGAGTATTTATAGCTCTAGCTCAAAAAGAGCTCCACCTTCAGTGGTTCTGGATGTTGTTCATTGTACCTTTTTTTCTTCAAAAAAAAAAACTATAAACTGATTTTATATGAGAAATATCTCATCATTTTAATAATCAATAATAAACTGATAAGATAAGAGCTGTTAAAGTGGATAACAGGGTAATACAGTGAAAGGCTCACAACCCAGAAAAGGGTGGCAACCGCTGCAATCACTACAGTCTCGTATATAACAAGCTGATAGGGCAAATGTTCTCAAACAGGCGCTGTTGCTGACGGCCTTGATGTGCTTTCTCACAGATCAGTGTGTCCTCAGCTGCCCCTGGAGCACACGAGAGTAATTTCCGCGTCAGAGAGCCTCGGCAAATCCAGGGCACACCTGGCTCTCTGCACAGATGGCTGACAGAGCTGTGCTGATATCACTCAGAGAACATTTCTGTCATGTCTGCTATAAACAAAACAGTACCTGGGATCACTGTCATGCTGTGGGGTGTGGTGATTATTTAAGCATGCCGACTCACAGTGACTGTCACTGTGAACGTTTGGCTAACAATAACAATTACACTGTGAAAGGTGCAAAACAGTGCTTCAGTAATTTAGATGAAAAAGGGAACTGAAGAAAATAAATAATAAAAAGGTTGATATTTTTTCTGATATTACTACATAAGATCAGCCTAAGAAGGAACCAAGTAACTTCTTTTTACTTCTTCAAAAGACCAGTTTAATTTCGATATACTCGTGCACTCTCCTCTTAAATAAAAGCAATAATTATTATTAAAATATCTTATTAGGAAAATCTTATGTAAACGGCTATTGTGGCCAGACTAGACATATCAACAACTTTCTTTTTTTCTTTTTTGCCTGTCCCGTTTTGGATCATTAGCAATCAGAATTATTATCTGAATGCCAAGACAGATGCTCAACGGAAATATTTTACCAAATGGACCATCATGGCTTTGCCGTATTTATCCATTTGATTGGTCTTTATTATTAGTTATTTACTTTATTTTCCGTTACTGTACATGGGACAGACATGATTATGGGAAAGGAAAAGGGGAGAGAGAGAGAGAGAGAGAGAGAGATAGAAAGGGAGGGAAGGAGGTTGGTAGGGAGAGAAAAGCAGAGGGGACAAGGAATAGCGAGAGGACATATAAGAAAAGGTTAAAAAAAAAATCAATTGGATCGCCTGTTGAGCCAAAAAAGAAACAAAGAACAAAACAAAAGAGAACAAACAGAAGCACTGCAGAACAACGCAATATGGGGGCTACAGCAATAACCTGGGTTAACATTAAATACTATGTATTGAATGTTATTGTGTAGCACGCAAAACTGACAGTGCACAACGTGCTCCCACACAGCAGCCAAGAAAGGTGTAGTTTTGCGTCTCTGAATAACCGCGTGTACACCTGTGTGTGTGCACCTGTGTGGATGAGCACGCTTGTATACAAAAGGCTTCTCCATGTAATGATCTGTCAGATGGTTTGAGGAGCCATAGCCCCGTCCCCCAGGGTTTGAAGCAGGCATGGAGGAGATCCAGGCCCCAGACATCCAGAGGTCCCCAGAACGTGAGAGCCCCAGGAGGACCACCCTAGGGGCAAGGCGCCACTCTCCCAGAAGGAGCCGAGGAGAGCCCCAACTTTCTTAGGTACACGTGTTCAAGTACCTGTTAATGTAAATATCTAGTCAGCCAATCGACTCATTGCATTTAGGCATGAAGTCGTCGTCAAGACGACCTCCTGAAGATCAAACTGATAATCAGAGTGGTGAAGAAAGGTACATTTTTTTCAGATAGGCTGATATAGTTGATTTTTCCCACACAGCCATCTATCGGGTGGCAGTTCTCTGAGTGAAAATGCCTTGTTGATGACTGAGGTCAGAGGAGAATGGCCAGACTGATTCATGCTGATATGAAGGCAACAGTAAATAACCACTTGTTATGACCAAGGTTAAAACAACAGAAGACCACACCGGTTACCAAAAAAAAGTGTAACTCAGTACTCGAAAGGCTTAGCTGACAATGTGGCCGGCGGGTAAGTTGATAAAATATAGTTTCTGTCAAGCTGTATTTGTATAAACTGTTTTTAAGAGCTTTATATGTTGTGTATGCAAGAGAGTAAATCCACTAGATAAAAGTACACCATTTCCTACTGAGATGTCATAACAACCAAGTGTGATGCAATTTGTACGCAAGTACAGAAATCAAATAATTCCACCACTTATTTCAGGAATGGTTTACAGTAATAGCTTCGATGACACGACGTGAACTTGCCTGACAACCATTGGCTGAGCCACACATGAGTCATTCGTGATTCATGATTAAAAGCAGAAATACCAACAGCCAACCATCAGGCATTGTCATTACATCACAAGTGGCCCAAACTCTTCACAGTTGCCATCACAACACAAACTTTGTTTTATTACCGTCTAAGCAAAAACGTGACACAACGCTGGCAGTTGGCAGCTTTCGTAATATACTGCTCACAAATTGCAGAGAAGGTTGAATGTACAAATGACAAGTCAGTGTTTTATCTAAGTGACTAGAAACACCCAACATGCCAGTTCTGTTGGCTTGACAAAAAAAAATGTGCTGTCATCACATTTAATACCAGAACAATCCAGATTACTTCCCCGTTGAATATCCAAATCGACAGGCAGAGCCCTGGTGCTGATGTGAATATTTTGAAATGACTGAGGCAGCAACGCTTCCACACGCGTTGCACAAAGTCAGCTGATTCACTGCCACCCAACAAAGCTTATTTAAGTCATGTCAACACACAGTTTAAATACCCCCAACGGGAACCTGTACACCCTCCTGCGGTGCAATGTCATCGCGGTGATTAACAACCAATCCAAAACAACAAACACGCACACATTAGCTCGATCGCTGTCCAGATGGTGACTTGCAAACTTCGACAGAAATCAACATCGTAATCTGTGTCTCTCTGTGTAATTAAACTGAGAAGGACAGAAAATTTATTTTACCCAGCTTTAGGAGGCGACCACTAGTAAGCACAACACTGCCAGTTCTCTTTGTTAAAGGACAGAAACACAAGTCTTTGGCAGAGCTGAGAAAGTCTGACTCGCAAGCTGCGATTTCACGTTTTCGGCCAACATAAGGATTTTATGTACATGTGTGAAAAAGGAATGTGAAGTCATCAAGAACATGGAGGCAGCCCTGCTGCAGATTAGATCAGCTGAGTGAGTAATAACATTAGCTCACGCTCTATTAGTGTGCGTGTGCGCACAGGGCAGAGGTTTAAGCTGTGCTAAATGAGAGCCTCGCTGAGCCTCGAGAAGCTCCTTCTATTTCTGTTCAACTGTTTGTTTTCATCGCTGGTTTAGCCATGTGTTCGTGTCAGTGGTCACAGAAGCACACATGAACACGCTCACAGGTTGAAAACACATTCAAAGCAAATGCCTGTGATAGGTTCAACGCTGTAGGTTTATAGAAATGAGGCCAAAAGCCAGCACAAATGAAAAATGAACAACTTTTACTTACCTGGAGCTTCCTCAAGTGGTTTCACAGCAGGGCACAAGAAGGTCTGAAAACTGGACACACAGAGTTCACTGACTGTCCCCATAGCTCCGGCGTGTTAATGTCTGTATCTGAGGGTATGTCTCAGACTGCAGAGTTCCTCCCTCCTTATCACTGTGACTGACGTGAAAGAAAAGTTGTGGAGATCCCAGTCTCCCCAGTGCACCTGTCACTCCTTGTTCCCAGCAGCTTCCTCCATGGAAGAATTCCAACTGTAAGGTCCTGCTCTGTGTCACTTTGCTTCACCTAATCCCCCCCCCCCCACCCCACCCCAAGATGGATGACGCTCCTCGGCCAATGTCTTAAACTAACCTACTTTCTCTTCCCCTTTGTTGAGAATGTGCAACTTGCAATCAGACACTAAAATCACTTCTGCTTTCTTCCCCGTTCCCCTTTTCCGTTGGTATCTGAGCCTCGCTCTCATCCTACTCTGCTCTCTCTCTCTCTCTCTCTCTTTCTCTCCCACTTGCTATTTCACATACTAATTCTTGACAGACTGCACACAAAATATATGAATGTATCTGTGACTGCTGCAGCAACCGCGTACGACTGGTTAAATCTGAAAAGTCGCTTGAAGAAGGGATGGAGTTCTGTTGTTTTTTCATGGAAATTATGGCAAAAATAAATAAATCAATAAGTCAGAAGTATGCCTTTTTTTGTTGTCCATTCCAGATTTTTATTTCCATCTCCACCCTCTGCTGCTTTTAGCTTTTAGTCACTCATGGGTTTTGGCTTGAAAAGCATTTAAAATAAGAGGCAAGATTTCATTGTTGCTTGGCAACAGGATAGAAGGAATAACTGGCTCCTGGGCCAAACACTGTGAGCCATTTGTTTTGATTAGATTATTCTCACGCTCGGTGAGAGTTATTCGCAATGACAAGATCGCGTTTTGGGGCTGTATAACGCACATGGGTCTCACAACAACAACAACAACCAAAAACGTGCTCGTCAATGATCTGTTTCAGATTCTCGCTTCCTCTCGTGGAACAAAATGCAAACGATTAGCTTCCCACTTGAAATCATGTCACCTGCCACTCTGCATTACCCCATTTGTCAGTCACTCCTTAATTACTCCTACTCTACGAGTCATTAATTAATCCTTCAGCTCCGCCCTCTCTGTCAACCATGTTTCCATTGTAAAGCAAAATAAAGGTGACTCAATGTAGGTGACATTTAAGGAATGCAATAAAGTAAGACGTGCTTCACGGTTATGGAAATCATTTTGATTTAACAAGTACTGCCTAGTTCATTATCTGAGGGCACAGTGCTTCAGCTTGACCTCTGCATGAACTGCAAAGTCAGTCCTGGTACTTTAAATGCTGCAGCTGCACATCACCTAGACAGAACAGCTCTGTCACTAGAAGAACGCCACACAGTGAAGTCAGCACAAATCTTCCTCCTCTTTTTTTTTTCAAATGCATATTCCTCCTCCCTCGCTTGACAACACAAGACAAAAAACACTAATTTTTTTAAATCTGTGTATTCCACTGAACTTTTATGGAGCTATTCTAGTCCACAGAACAAACTTTAAATGCTCTAATGAAATTCATGAAAGCCAATTAGCCACATCGACAACAGTTTGTTTGAATTAATTATTTTGCACTGCAGTTTATTACGAACTAATGAGGACGTGAAGTGCAACACGCAATTAAGTTGCAAATGCAGTCATTCAAAGAGAGAGCCCCAAGATGCCCAAACTGTCAGAATTTAAATGCTAATATTGATTTGTAATATATCACACACTTTAGATTGCTTTAGACAAAAAGACACATGTTAAGCCAATGATTGATTCCCCAAATGGGAGAAAAGATCTAATGATCCTTAAATATAAAAACTGTGAGTAAACTCTAAAAATCTACAGCAATGCATTGATTACAAAGGAAACTGCACTTTTTCTGCAATATGAGTTGCCAGAAAATTACATCACAAAAGCATTCCCTACACAAATCAAAAGAGCTTTAAATTATACAAATAATTTAATGTGTCCACTCCTAAGTGATTAAACCACCAGGAGGCAAACAACTGTACTCTGTTGCACCCGATCCAACCCCTACTTGTCTTATAGTGACGGTGCAAGAGTCTGGGTGTTGTCAAGGCTTAAATGTTAATTGTGTTTACCCGACAAAGTATGGATGCCACTTCTTGGCCTCATTTTCTCTGGGCTGTCATTTTTAGTTCAGGTTATTAAGTCAATTAAAACAATACCAAATAAAACCAAATCTGGTGTCAGTCACCACTTTATGTTGTGCTTTTGAGCCATTTTGTAACAACTGAAGCAGTTTGCTTTGATATGGTTTCTTTTAAGTGTTGCCATGTACAGCATGAATGCCTCTTTATTTTACGTTTAACTGGCCCCAGATGAGCCACTTCCATGAGCATGGCATGCCATCATGTGGACATTGCATGCAACAACAACTCTTATTTTCACCTCCCCAAGCAGGCGACAAGTCTACTGGAGTTAGGTAGACCCAGATTTAATCTAACTATGAAATCTATGTGGGTTGAGTGCAACAGTCATGAGCAAAAAATTAGAAGAAGAAAACCGATAACTTCCCCAGCAGACTACACGATTCTGATGTGAACCAGTCATTAGTAAATGAGTAGACAGTTGCGGAGGTGAACGTGTTTTCGTTTCGATAAAATAATTTCCCAGGTGGAAGATAAAATCTACAGGAAGCTTCCTGATCTGTGTTGGTGGAACTCCTACATGGCAGCCTAATGATAGCATCACCTCTGGTGACTAACAACTGGCTGAGTGGGGGCAGAGCCAGTGTCTCTGCTGATACAACCAGAGTGAATATGAAGGCTAGAGCTTCTACACCTGGATAGGATGAATGAGCTCAACAATATCTCCACAATAGCAACTTGAAGCGCTCGTTACTCAGCTTTGCTTTCAGCTGTCTTAAAGCTTTATCCTGCTTTGAGCACTTCTCTTCACCTGCGTCTCTGTTTGATCGCAACAAATTTAATCATGAAAAACAATCCGATAATGCTTTTATTCAGCTTAATTCATCTTGTTTCTGGACTTGGAGATATCTTACACGATCAAGAAAGTAGAACAGCTGTAGCATCTTTGGTGTGATTTTTATGTAACTACTTATTTATTATTATTAGGAACAAGTTGTGTCTGCATAAGCCCGCTGAGAGTTTGCTGCTTCCCTGACAGTGTGAGTATCCTTTGAACATGAGAGGAGCTTAGAGCTGGAGTAAACCTGTCACATGGCTGAAGAGTGACAGTTAAGGGAAAAAAAAACTACACAGAGAAAACAAGAGTACGCACACACACGCAGCATTTAGACCAGCAGAAGCATCTCTATTTCTCTGACGAAATCACTGAGATAAAGAGGAGAGGTCAAACTGACAGAGAGAAAGATGACACCCATAACCACAGCAACCACATATACCTGTCACCCTAGAGCACCACCGCACCACACCTATGAGCAGTTGCACTGTTTCCTTTGTGCACATTTTATAATGCAAAGAGAAACCGAACTGCGCTGACAGGTGCAAGTAGATGGGAGGGGGTGCTCACAAAAGATAAAAACATTTTGACACCCTGCAGCTCAAAGCTTTTTAAGTAAGTCTTGAAACCCAGCCACGCCTCATGAATCCCGAGGTAGTTGATTTAGGGCGCCAGCACCTAGCAACATCACTGGAACACAGTTCAGAAACCTGGTTTGATGATAATTCAGCTGTAAATGTAAAAAGGCGGCTACGCAGGTGAAGCCACGACGCAGTAAATTATACAAATTACATTATAAATAAAGCCAGCCTCCAGATGAATGGTGCGTTTTGCTATATAAGTCCAGACTAACAATAAACTGCAGTGTGTGTGTGTGTGTGTGTGTGTGTTTGGGGGGGTGGTCTTCTTCTTTCCATCTTTGTGCTCACAGAGGAGATGATATGCTTTGCACTCCTTCATTCAGATTCACAAGCTGTCGATTTGACTAAGAAGGTGTCAGGGACAGTGAGAGTGTTATCTGAATGTGCTGGGTGCTTCAGCGTCTCTTCTCTTATGCCTCACGCTTCAGCAGATAATTACATAATCACCAACTGATTCTTTCAGCTTCTTTGCAAATAGGAAGTCGTTGACGGCATATCATTATCCTGTTCTGGGGATGACAGAAAAACATCCTGCACGGGGTACCCAAAGTCACCACCTATGGACTCTTTATAGAAATTGCTCCTTTGCTAGGAGCTGTGATACTTCCATTAGACTAAAACTTCCCCTCATTTGTGGAAAAGAGATGAGAAGCATCGTCCCCCTCCCTCTCCTGCTCCCTTCAGCAGAGCATCAGTTGAATTTTTTGCAATGAGGCCATTGCTGGAGGTTCTATTTTGAGATGCATTAAGCTCACAAAAAAAAAGAAAACTAAACTACTAAATAATTGAGATGAAGCCTCTATCATATTCTAAGCTGAGCCATCAGCTAGCTCATCCTGGTCTGACATCAGCAGGGATGTCACCCTACATTGGATGACATGACATGATGCTGAATTTCCAGTAAAGATGGCTCACATTGTTTTTTTTCCACACAAGTAGTTGTATAAGAATTCTGTTAAAAAAAAAAAAAGAAAGAAAAGAAAAACTATGTCAGCCTCAAAATAGATCCCAGCCTGATATCCTATAAATAAATCACTCCGGATCATGTAAACTCCCAAAAGAGCAGAAACTTTTCTGTTTCTCACTGCTGTTGTTTTTGCGTGTAAATGTGTGATTTAAAAAAAATATTATTTTTATTATTATTATTCTCCCTGCTGTCACCCTGCTGTCATAGCTGCAGTGAGATGCTAAATAATTAATCGCGTCGATCTTTTTATATGTGTGCATACCACAGAGACCACCTGTTTTAAAGCTGGCTTTAGATCGCGTCCTTCTTCCTGTTCCTGTGTATGCGCTTAGACTACATAAACACGGCCAAGTGTAGGATGAAAACAACACGGCTTATAGGCCTGCTGCGGACTAGGACTTACTTTGAAGTGTGACACGTTGTCATTTTTAACAGTTTCACCAAACAGACGGGTACTAGTGTAAACATAGCTCAATGGGCTTTAAAAAAAAATTAAAAAAAATCTCTTGGCACAGCAGGAACACGGACACGCTACGGCAGTGCTGAAAAGCATCCGCTCAAGCAGTGTCAGGCTTTGGATCAAAGCGTTTGCTACATGCCAAACAGTCTGCGTGAGACAGTGCGATGAGGACAAACCGTAATTCTCCCCCTCCATCCCGGTGGTGCTGATGCTGCTGCTGCGGCTGATGAAGGCGTCCCTGTCCGGAGATGTCTCTCTCGAAGCGCCCGCAGCAACTCCGTTACCTGCCGCCCTCCTTCCCTCCCTTTCTCGTCTCTTCTCTGGCTTCGCCTCACCCTCCAGCTCTCAACTTGAAAGCAGGCTTCAAAGACAGACGCAAGCTTACTTTTTTTTTTTTTTAGCTTGTTGCTTTTCTGTTTGTCCCTTCCTTTTTGCCGTTTCAGAGGTGTGTGCTGCCGATGCCTGGCTGCTCCGCTGTTATTTAGCTCTCCAGAAAAGCCGGTGCCCATGCTGACCCCTCCCATCCCAGATGTGATGTCACGCTCCAACTTAGCTTCAAGTTTACCGAATGTCCTGCTGGTAGGTTTTATAACTTGCTGTTTATTTGACGGTTACAAAAGTTACAAAATATAATGCAAGAAGCAACACAGATTTTGGTGACGCAATGATTATTGGAGCATTATTTAGTGTCGCTTAGCTCCCAGAAAGAAATAAATCTTCCTTTGGAGCTCATGAATAGACTTCAACTTAGGTTTGCCTGCTCATCAGAGCTACTTCATCCCTGTTTTCCAAGAGAGAAAAAAACAGATGGAGTAGAACAAACTCAGTGACTGCTACTAACGCTACTTCTTTGTGCCATAAATTGAACAAGGTTCAGAAGTGACACCTGGTGTGGTCTTCTGCTGTAGCCCATGTGCTTCAGCGTTTTACATGTTGTGCGATTAAAGATGCTCTTCTTCATCTTGGTTTTACTGCTGTCTTCCTATCAGCTCAAAGCAGTCCTTCTCCTCGGACTTCTTACACTCATGAATGTTTTCAGTTTTTCTGACCATCCTCTGTGAACCTTATACCCCTGGTCTGACCCCAACAGATCATCATCAACTACCATGCCATGTTCAAAGTTGCTTAAAATCACATTTTAATAAGGAGAGATCACTTGGAAGAACTGAACATGATTTATTGAGATTGTATTTGGTGATTAGACTCCAATGACCCATCATGGCAGAACAGAATAGCAGCAGTGATAGAATTTAGGACAGGACCCCCACAAATTCTAGGCGCTTGGGGTGGTAATGATGAAGACTGAGGCTTGAATAGAGCTGTGCCTGAGGTAACTGCGGTGGAGATGGGGAGGAGGTGGGTTACACGAAAGAGAGTCTGAAAGGGAGAATGAGAGAGAGCACAGATTTAAACCATCCAAAGCAGAGGCTGCTGGCTCAAAGAAGGCAGGCGAGAAGATGATTGGACTAGAGTAATGATGTCAGAATGGAGATTGACAGCATGGGAAAGCAGTGGACCTGTAAAGACCAGAAAAGCAGCTGAACACCCAGGAAAGCAGGCACATGAGTGATTACAGATCTTCCTTATTGAACTTACACTTAAGCTAAATTTCTGCCTCATTCTGATGCTCACTTTGTACTTCAGCAGGTCATCTTGACCATCTGTTGATGCCCAATTCATTGGGTTACTGCTATGTGATTATATGCTGTTGGCATTACGAAGCTGTTGAACCACCCAAAACACTCTACAGTATACTGCAGAAACATTACCTTTACCACACAGCACTTTATTCTGTACTTACGTGCTTTATCTTCCTTGCATTCACACTTGCAGCCAACTGAGAATCACCAGTTAGTTTGACATATTTTTTTATTCAGGAGGAAGAGTAGTTGGAGAAATCCTACCCAAGCACAGGAAGAGCATGCAAAGTCTGCTCAGAAAGTCCCAGAAATCTGGATGAAAACGGCAAGAAGAGATCTGGCATCCGTAGATCCAACTGATATCTCTTGTACGTCAGAGCCATCGACTGGAGGGAAGAGAAATAAAATAAATAAAAACAAAGCAAAAACACCCCAACTTAGTAGGTCAGCAGGGGGCAACTCCCCTGATTACAAAAATAAGTCATTAAACAAAAGTATATTAGAATATTCTAATACTGCCTGCTAATCGAAGAGATCTGCTCTCAGTCTGTAGTTTTAGGACTTGTTAGGTTGTTCATCCTGTAGATTAGGGTCCTTTTCAGAGAGGGAAAAAAAGACAAAGCAGTATATACTTTAGAGCTTGTGGGGTGGCTGTAGCTCAGGTGGTAAAGCGGGTCACCTCCTCACCGATCCCAGGCTGCTCCAGTCTATATGCCAAGTATTCTTGGGCAAGATACTAACCCCATGTTTGCCTACTGGTGTTGGCCAGAGGGCCCGGTGGCGCCTGTGTCCGGCAGCCTTACCCCTGTCAGTGCGTCCCAGCTGTGGCTACAATGTAGCTTGCCATCACCAGTGTGTGAATGTGTGTGCGAATGACTGTGTCCTTAATGACTAAGAAAAGCGCTATACAAATGCAGTTGTTTGTTTTGTTTGGCTTGTGGGTGACAGGTTTTTGATTTCTCAGTCAGAGCTCACCCTAACTCATCAGATGTTTATTATCAAAATTTCAACATAATAGTGCATAATCTCTTGCAGTTATGGGGTTGAGCGCCATGTTTCCTTGAAATGGTACACAATAGGTTTTGAGGTACATTTTAAATGTAACCCAACCAGCAGCATGCTATATTAACAAGAAAGTGCAGTAAGTGGATCAGCTTCCATAGAAGCTGAATATGGAATATAACATACATGCACCTCTTTCGGTAAGTCAGATTTTGTTAAAATAACCGTAAACGGTGACGATGACCCTACTTGTGCGGCTTACCTACATACCATTTCTATATTTGGAAAAAGCAGGAAGACGACAAAGAAAAACCACAATCGGCTCACAAAAGTCACAACTTTATTGCACCTTTTCAGTTAGCTATTACGAGGTAAGAGCTACTTTCATTATGAAAGCGCTCTTCTCTGGTCAGAAAAGGTGGTGCAAATTATGGAACCATCAATGCAAACATATGGACTGTCCATTCACACCAGTAAATGTTCATCTGCCAGTCCACTTCACAGCTGTCCTTTGGAAATGACACTGCCCCTCTTGTACTGTACACATTACAGTGACATAAGGAAGGACTTGCATGAAAAACAAATGTCTCTCTTACGCACAACTGAACAAACACACTTGTAGATAAATTCTCAACACCCACCGACTACTCTGAGTATTTAATAGCACAGTAAAGATCTTCTTTAAATTACATATTTATAACATTAAAACCTATACTTTTTATAGCCAATTCAAGGCAACATCTCTAGAATGAAAAGAAATGCATGGGTAAATTCTTACAGCATTGTGGGGGTGGGGTGGGAGAGGGGGAGGGGGGGACACTGGTAGCACAAGATGGACTGTACAATCTACACTGGCAAAGCATTTGTTTATCAGACTTTAGTTTTTCTACACATCTGTGCCCAAACTGGTGCAAGATGATTCCACACCTGATATATTTTGTATAAAACAGTTGTTTATAGGATGCACAGGATGCAACAAGGTGGCCTAGGTCCAGGGACGACTCCTACGTGAAACAGGGGGCTTGATCAAGGGTGGAGATGGGAATACAGGAGGTTCTGGGTTCCTGAGTCTCAGCCCAGTTTCTAGATGGCGAGCATGACTGTCAGAAAATTGCATAGAGGTATAAGATACAAGGGGACAAGAAGATCTCATCATGTAGTTATCGCATCATAACACAGTGCCAGAAGTATAAAATGTAACCCTTTAACTGCAGTATAGTGGTGACGGACCCATTGTGGAGTTTTTTTCTTTTCTTTACAGAAAACAAAAACGTAATGTTTCCAAACAGAGCTTCTCTAAATGAAGAACTGATGAGATGAGCTACATAGCTGGATAGCTGCACAGTAGAAAATAAACTGCGCCGACGAGAGTCCCTCCAGAAACGCCGACCTCTACAACACACACAATGATTGCACCAAGCTGTAAGAAAACAATAACTCATGAATAAAAAATAAAACTAACAGCATCCGATGCGTTTCCTCCATATCGATGACACCGCCCGAGTATTCCTTTGTATTATTAATGTAGTAACATTAAAGCTGA
>VURO01035974.1:7205-53112 GCA_015108175.1 Pelvicachromis taeniatus
AGAGGAAGAAAAGGAGGAGGGGGGGGGGGGGGGGGGGGGGGGGCGCAACAAAAAGCTTGTGGGCAAGCAAAAATAGCACAGGAAGCATTACTGAGCAACTCTTTTAAAAATTTCCAATCAGTGTTCTTTTGTGCTGCATTTTTCAAGCTGGGCTGAAAAGACTTTCATCTAATCTCAGCCTGAAAATCTACCTCATCAGCATCTGTTTTAAAAATCAAAAGCGAGAGCTGCAGCTAGCAATCGGCTTCTAACACGGTGAAAGAACTGCAAAGCATGACGCGGACCCAGAAACATGACAGCTGCAAGATAACGCTTCAGCAAGACATATGTCGTCTCAAAGAATTTGCAGGAATGCTCACTAGAGCAGTATTTTTGGATACAGTGCAGCATTTTAGCTCACTTACGCCCTTCACTTAATAAACCTGTACCAATATAAGCTGCATCCTTTCCCCTTAAAAATAAAACTTTTGGCGGCACTGTCTTATCACAAGAGTTAACCCTACAGACAAACAGAAAAACACAGCTGTCCTCACTCAAAGACATGATGTCACACACAGGCATGCCAGGTCTGACTCATAAATCACATGTATCGCAAGGGCGTCTGTAACCTCGCTGAAGTAATGTCCTAATATTCCATCGCGCTTTCACATCTATCCACAGCTACATCCCGTGAGACCAATGAGCTCCATGATGTAATGGAACGGCTGTTTTGTGCTGTTAAACCCCTGTAACATCCACCACATGTCCAAATGTACCTTTCAGCTTCATAAAATTATAAAAACTACACAGCAGACATCAAGATTATGCAATGTCTCAGTTAAAGCCTGTGGCTAGCCAGGCTCAGTGTCATTGTCTCTCTCTCTTCTCAACAAGACAGACAGCCTCCTCCTTTGGTGTTTTGTGCCAAGAAAGACGGTTTGTCCTTTGAGACAAGCCATTAGAGGAGAATGGCTCAGAGTGAAACCTGCCAAAATAAATTCTCCTCATTTGACAGAAAATATGCATTATGTCCTGGGTTTTCCCTCGTCTTGCAGCTGTGAGCATTCTGCCTGCTCACCAGTCTCCCTGAACAAGAACCTTCCTCCAGCGGACTAAAGTGATAATGTCATAACTCAATTAGAAAAGCTAATGAAACACTGTGTAGCAGGGCAGAGGTGGGGAGGATTCAACAACCCCGACTTCTGTTATTACGGTTCATCATTCATTTTCATTAGCCCCTGAAAAGGCTAGCCCGCACATAGCTGTTAGACCAAGAGGACCAAACGCAGCCAAATTCTTCATGCGTATTTCATTATATTAGGACAGGATGTGAATTTCTTACTCCCAAACCTATTTGTGCAGATTATCTCTAAACACCAACTACTTCAGGAGTCCTTTGACAGGGTTAAAACATTACCTGGGTTCTGAGGGTATGTTGGGCCTCCGTTGAGATGGGGCTGCTGGGAGGAGACGGAGGGTGCGCGGCGATAGGTGCCAGTAGCCGACACCATGGAGGCTGAGGAGGTGGTGGAGTTGTGACGGGAGATCTGGCGGGAGATGGTGCCAAACTGGGACATGGGGATGGGACCCAAGCCGGGGCCTTGGGGCACGGAAGCTGACGATGTGGCCACTACAGGAGAGGAGAGCCAGTGTGAGCAGCATTAAAGCTCTGCCTGCATTACTTCATGGAATACACCAGTACATGTACTCTCTCTGGACCCAGTGTCCCAGTTTTCCTTCTTGCCTTGGTCAGAATTTTCCTGTACAGCAGTTTTTTCATTATATATTTAATACAGGTTTGAGCAAAAGGTCAAAAACATGGTTTTGAAATATACATTTTCAGTAAGGCTATATGCCTGCAGCACATTTTCAATGATTATAATGTGATAGAATACACAATTGTGAAGCTACATCCTGTCATTTTTCTACAAAAAGAAAAAACAACTATATTGCACTACTAATCCTAACTTTTCTGCCAGATTTAAAGCAAATCTTTGCTCAGTTTAGAGTCACACGCAGGAGACGGGGAGACATAGCAGCTCTGGGAACTCACCTTGCCCCATACTGGGAGGAGAGGGTGTGGGAACTGCTAGAGGGACACCAACTCCACTGCCTCCACTGTTCTCCCTCCCACCACTGCCACCACTGCTGCCACTGCACGGACAGCCAGAGGAGAGCAATAGAGATGTGTGAGACAAACTTAATTACATAAAAATGTTTGACATCCTATCATTAGTCTCTCATATGTCACTCTGTCTGCAACAATGTGCCCGTCACTATGGCAACCAATCTTGATTTCTGAGAAGAAGCTTCGGCGCACGTAGAAGAGAACCAAAGTTTAAGTAGAAAAAAAGGAAGAGATGCAAAGGTCAAAAGCACAGACTGAAGGAATTAATAAAGAAATGTAAATATTTTAAAAGTCTTTTACGCCAATTCCAATTATAGTAATAATTTTTTTTTTAATTTTTTTTTTCTAACTAGACATTTCAGTTTGAGAAACCACTGGTGTTTCCGTAGTGTAGTGGATTACACATCTGCTTGGTAGGCAAACACTCCTGTGCTTCATGCTGGAGGCACAAAAGCCCCTTTGGGGTTGTGTCAGGAAAGGTATCTCATGTGAAAACACTAATCAGCACTTTCACATTCTCTTCTCTGCACCAGGTTGGAGCACATTGTCAGTCTCAATCAAAAAAGGTACAAGTTCCCCTGTCCTACAGAAAACAAACTGTAGCACGTCCCACTTTATCTAACACATTTGCTCTGGTCATTTCTTCACATATTTGTTTACACCGGCTTATTTCACTCCTCTCTTAGCGGTTTAAATGCCCCATTTCTGTGTAGTTGAGCTGTAATGTGGTAACAGTAATCAAAATCAAAATTGTTTAAATGCTCATTTGGACTAGAAGAAGAAGGATCTGTTCTACCTGTGTGTCCTGGGTCTCTGATTGAGAGACGCTGTGCGCGCAGGGCTGTGCTGGCTGCCGAGTCGGGCCGGGCTTGTCATGTAGTCATTTGGCACCACCGGGGGCTTCACGGGCTCCAGTGTTTTGTAGGGAGTGTTACGTCTGGAGTCAGGTGAACATGAGGAAAGTGAAAAGGAGAGTTCATATTCAGTTTTATGGAATAAATAAAGAACATTTTAACTGTTTGTTAAAATACATCTCTGCATTCATAACCTACTGTGTGTTTCACTGGTTTGGCAAGAAGCCCCCAGTTTAACCACGACCTCTTACACCAAGCAAGTTAAACGGTAGGTTCTTACCCAAGGGTACCACGACCAGCCATGGGAGGGCTTGGAGGTTTCTGTGAAGGTGGGTTGGTCCTTGAAAGGGTCCCCCCTCGTCCCGCTGCATTGTTCCCATGTTGCTAGAAAAAAAAGCGAGTTAAAATCCTGGTTTTGTATAATGTGATCAGCTGACAGTACCCCTTCTGCCAATGAACCTGACTCTGAGGAGTCATTTCAAAGATGATGAACCAGCAAGACTTGGATGATTTATCACCTGTAATGTATAAATGGAGAAAACACAAAGCACCAGTGCGAAGGTGTGTCTGATCTTACATAAAGAGTGTATGATGGGTTGTTATTCATTAATAGTAATATATGGATGAAGACATATTGTAAAATGGAACATGGTAAAATCTAATTATACAAAATACACATAAAATATCTTATTATATACACTGATCCTGCTTTATTGGACAAAATCCAATTTGTTTCTTACTATAAAAAATGTGTAATTAATTAAAGGTGTACTTCTATATGTCTCAAAGTTAGAAAGACATGTTTCATGGCTTCACATGCACCTTGATACTGTTGTTCTGAACATGATCAATTTATGGATAATAAGAGGAGAAACACAAGCATCTCTTACCTTGGCCTTAAGCCACTGAGTGCAAGCAGGCAGAAAGAGAAGACAAAAAATAAGACATGCTCATTGGTTAAAAGCTGGTGAAAGTTACTTTGTACCCTACATGACGCTGAAAGAGAATCGAGAAGAAAAAAGGAAGCGAGTGTATTGGTGTGTTCAGAGCAAGTGTGAAGTATGGTTTTGCTTCCTTTTTCTCACATGAATACAGCTGAGTGTATTTAGATCATTTCACAATCCACACCGAGGATCACAGTGTTATTTAAACAGCAGCATATTGAAACAACGTATCATGAATTGCTATGGTTTTGTTTACTTTTCTCTACCTTTATTTAAAGTGAATTCCAATCATACAGCTCGGGTGAGTAGTGCAGGTTATGCTGCTTTACATTAAACCCAACAGTAGTAGACTTTTCTGTAGGAAAGACTGTGAACCACTACCGTGTGTGTGCTACTAATTTTCCAGCTCACAGGCTGCTCATCACACTGAATCTATACTTTACAATTTCAATACTGTTCAAACTATTCTTCATTATAAGCCAAATTAGAGCAACAAAAAGGAGGTTCAATTTACAATAATATAAAACTGAGGGAAAAAAGGCAACTTGGGAAAATTTGTACGATTTTTAAAAATTATTAAATCATTTAATGTTTATCTGATTATTATATAGTATTAATGTTGCCCTTTAATGTCAGTTACTCTTACGTTCACTTGAACACCTCCCTGCAGTAAAAGTCGCACAAAATAACCCAATTTAGGTTTTAACCAAGGTAGAGGAAGAGATCGCTTCCTTTGGAAACGCTGTTTACATTTTGTTTTGTTTCCTGTGTGTCTGTATCTGGATCTGTGTTACAGACTGTAATCAGTATAAGAGTCACTTTAGTGTCTAGTCACTATGAATAACGAGAAGCGGCTGAGCTACATGTTTTAAGAGTTGTACCAGGAAAATAAAAAACTGGGTAGTAAAGTGGTGTGAGGTCATAAATAACAACAGATTCTCTGCGTGGCAGTAATGTGGCTAAAACTATCACCATGGTAACTGCCAGAAATGCCAAAAAAGAAAGCCATTACGGTGAGGGGTTGAATGCCGTAGTCCATGCATGCATGAATGGGTCTTTCCAAGTTCAAGACTGACTTCACATCTATCCGTGGGTAAATTTCCCTGGACGTGTGGGAGAAAAGAGAAGTGGGTGGACGAGTGCTCCTCAAACGCTTGAGGGAATCCACCTCAGCCAAGAGGAAATGTGCTGTGAGGATCGAGCGCTAATAAGCTGCTAATATTTCCCAGCACAGCATGAACACAACCCAGACTCATAAATGCAGGAAAGCAAAATTACAAACATACCCACACATCTGCATTAATATACCTCTGAATATAGTGCAATAATGACATTTCTGACTACACAGTGATTGGAGTTGGCAGGAAGCAGCATCTTTTAATACAAACAAAATCAAGGGCATTTTCCATCCTTCTTTTCTAAATGAAAAGAAGGATGGAAAATGAGCTACTGTCACTGAGTAACAACTTTAATTCGAAGTCTAAATCTAAATATAGCGACAGGGTGCCATGAGGAACAGCATACTGCTAGGAGTAGTGGCACCATTAAAATCTTGATATCCAATGATATCCATCCTTATAGTGCATGGATAATGTTTCCCTGCTTAGCACATTAACAAAAAAGTCAATTAACTTTGTAGCTTCAGCAGTCACCAAATAAAATTCTCTCGCACAGTGGCTCGCTTACTGCTACATTTCACAAACACCTAATTGTAATTTAATAAATGTACAGCAAGATAATGTGCAGGAGATTCTGTGCAAGTCTTCCTCCGACACACCTATGACACATTCAGGTGTGCAGATATTTAGTCGTGCCACACACACACACAAAATTGAAATATTTTCTGTCTGGGATGCTGTCGCTCGGGTCGGGCAGTTCACAGATTTATATATGTGTGGATTAGAAAGAAACTGTACACATTCTTGTTTGCACAAATGCACATTCATACGCACAATTACGTACGTACACAAGTAGCCAGAAAGAGAATTAAAAAGGAGCCTGCAGCCAGAGATCTTTGAATCCAAAAATGCATTTCACAAGCCCAAAATGATTATCTAGACCTTGTTAAAATAAGTCGATTTCATTACATTCATAATACTCATCCAAATGTAGACTCACGTCTTAGAAGCACGAACTGCTGTTTCCTTTTGCAGATTTCCAGATGGACAAAAAAAGAAAACATTGCAGATTTTCTTGAATCTACAATGTGCTGATTTCTGCAGAGATCTGTCATTTCTATCATCCCTGAATGATGCTCAATTTGCATAGCGGGCCATGCCAAATCTGTCTCAGTGTGAGCCAGCTCTCAAAGGAGGAAACACTAGCTTTTGAATTTGAATCAGCGGATGTTTGAAAATCAGTGGACAGCCACTATCTCAACAGAGACAGACCAGGGGAAAGGGATACAGAGGCCAGCTTACACACACGCACTATGGAAATTTATGACCCAAGCAATCAGTGGGTATAACTGTGTGTGCACGCTGACACAAGCACAGACACACAGTTTTGTGAAATAGAGGAAGAGAGGGCCGATGAGAGGATGGATCATGGGGAGAGAGAATAAAAAAACTGAAGAATGAGGCGGAAGAAAGACTGAAAGATTTTTATATTTTTTTTACAATTTGAAAGGAGTGTGATGGTGTGAGTAACACTTGGCCATGATAGTTCCCTCAAAAACACACACACACAAAGACGATTAATAACTAGCAGCTTGGGAAATTGTTACATGAAAAACTCTTGCCTGTGCAGCTATTCTTGGATGGGCTGAAGTGTTTCCGTGCTTAATCAACTAAAAGGCCAGCGTATTGATCAGCTCGCAGCCTGGGTGGGAGTGTGTGAATGAATTATAAATGCAGACAGTGAGAATGTTTGCATGCAAGTACCAGGTGTAAACTTGACTAAGTATATGTATTCCTCTCTGGCAAAATTGATTACTGGGTGAAAACACAGCAATTTATCAAAGTAATAGCTAGATGCAACACTTCAGTAGTAATTATGGTGGAATAGCGCGAGGATGACTTTAGTCTTACGCCTTGTTAGGAGGCTTTTATTTTGACACAATGAGGAAAATTGTCCTTACCTTGACGCCGTGTCCTACATCATCCAGCAGCGTGTAGTCGATAGGCTTACGAATGTAGCGCACCGGCCGCTCCATGTTGCCCGGAGCGATGATCTTATGGGTACGAGAGGTGTTTTTGTTTGTGGTCAGGATGCCGATTTCTCGGCGGGCCACCTTCTCCTTATGGATGTCCACTGTCTGTTGGAGAGAAATATAACATGGTAATTTACTGTTTTCTAATGTGGGCCTGTAAAATTGCTTTTAATGTATGGAGGTGATACGGTATGAAGCGGTACCAACACAAGGCTGTAACTGAACGCTAAAACCCATGTGCTTTCATTCATTCACATATATTTATACTATGATGAAATCAAGTTGACGTGGTGCTAAACCACCAACCTTCACCCACCCAGCGAAGACTCAATTCACTTTCTGAGCCATCAAACTACACTGCAGTGAAAAACTGTGTTAACAACAATTTAAGTGAAGACAATTACACTTTATTTGAGGCTGGTTTTCAAAGACAATATGTGTGAATGAAATAAAGGAGAACTATCGTTATTTGACAGCTTTCTAGCTCTGTTGCGTGTGCTGTTCACATGCAATTTTTGGGGTAGTGTGTACAGAAAAATCTATATTTAAAACTGTTATTTGCTTAATACAGTTTCAACCAGCATTCAAAAGCTGGGCTACTCTCTCACTGTGCCTAACATGATCGATCGATCGATCGATCTATCTATCTATCTATCTATCTGTGTGTGCGTGCGTGCGTGTGTGTGTATGCATGTGTGTGTGATATTGTAGGCGCTTTCTTTAGGAGAGGAAACTGAAGTGACACGCCCAGTTTCAGCTGGGAAGTTGCAAAACAGACCTGCCCATTTCCTGCCAGTAACAGGCGAGCTGAGGTGCAGTGTAGATTAGAGAGAGAGAGAAAAACAAAACAGAAGGACAGAGAGGCACAGACATGAGAGAGAGGCAGAGACTGGAAGCAGATTCTGGACGGTTTACGGTTATTAAAAAGAGATCGAGAAGAGAAGAAATTGGTGAAACAGAAAAGGAAAGTTCACTTTAGAGCCACTTTCCTCTGTATGCATTTCCTCTGTGTGTACATTGCTAAATGCATCGAGACATAACTGTTACCTAATGAGTGACGACAGCGCTGTCTGCCCTTCCTCAGCTTTTGCGATCTCATTTTCTTTTGTAATCTCTTTAATAAACATCTGCCTGTCTGCTCAACCTCTGGAGTGCGTTTTTTTGACAACAGATGGTACAGATGGTAACTCTCAGTGCCAGAGATATACAGTGGTGTCATTCTATTAAATCTGTTCTTAAGCAGATGATCATTCTCTGCAACCGTGCGAGCTGAAATGTCTGTACCAAGTATGAACCGAGGTTTTAAGACCCGTAAACAATGAATTGATACGTCAATGATTTCATGTATCGTTTGATATTAACTAAATCCAAACAACTCTTTCTGTTGATGCCATGTTTTATGGCAAAGAGGTGTCCATAAATGTGTCGCCACAATCTTTTGAATTTACACTGCAATATGGAGTAATGTGACGTTGATACTGTGCTTAAGAGGATTGGACCAACTGAAATTGAGCTGAAAAAGGCACAAGTGGGTCATTGAGCTGATGGCTGACAATTTCGGGGAATGAACTGAGAGATGAATCAGAAAGAGGACAGAAAAGACAGAGTGAAAATGGGAAAAAAAAGCAAAGTGTAGACTTCGTGATCTCTTAAAAAATTAAAAGGAAGCATATCCATTTTTAGGCACAACCATTTAATTTAGGTTCTAATTCAGATTTCGGCTTTGATTAGACATGCTGCTGCTTTGGATTTCAGGGATTAGCCCGTACTGTATATTTCTGCCAAAGACTTTTCTGCTGAGGCCTTTAAAATCAGACATGGGTTTGGCAGCAGCGTTTGCCTACCTTTTCTTTCTAGAAAGATAAATTGATAAAATGGCACAGCAAAGCAAAGTGAAACATTCATTTTGTGTAGAGAGGAACGCTATTATGGGGTAAATGTAAAGTAAATTATCTTTTCCTGAATTTTTAAATGATTCAAGCAGATTTTAACCCATCTATGTTTTCAAGGGCATGCATTTATTCACCCCATCAATGAGTTTATGGGACTGGTCTGGTTTTGTTTGCTTGTTTATTTGTGGTTACAAAGATTCACCAAACTGTTATGGACCATTTTGCATGAAAATCTCATCAGAGGTGTGGCATGCCCCACCCTGGAAGAAATGAACCATTGGAGTTGGTTCATACACTGAGTCAAGACATTTTTGGAAGGATTCTTTATGGTTGCAAAAAAGTTTGCGCCATATCTTCATGAATATATATATCAAACTGAACTAATAAAAATTATGCTATTACATTTTCATGCACGCGAGGCAGCTTGCATAAACTAAAAAAAAAAAAACATGAGCGGTTAGCTTGTTCCTTAGATGCTATTGTGGTTTCCTGTCTAAGAATCTTTTTGAAGTAGTCTTGACTCTAGATTGCCTGTAAATTACAGAATTTAAATTGAATTCTCTGAAATTCCAAAAAAGGGCACATATGTTCACATGTTAAAGAATAAAAAGTATACGCATTAATAATATGTTTAATTAAGTTAATAATGGCCTTATTTTTACAGCTTCAACAATACCGAAAGCAAAATATGTGACTGCTGGAATGAATCTAGTGGTGAAATGTGTTTTTCTAGCTATGAAAAGTCAAAAATGGCTGCAGTGAAAAACTTCAATCGTCGTGGCCAGACTAAAGCTGATATAAATCGCTTCTCAGTTACGATCGGGTGAACCTACCAACTCAACAGTTTCTCTTCTGTGCTGCTGCACGTCAAGAGTGCCATTAGGTGTGAAGCAGAAACATTAAGTGGGGGATGTAAAGCTCTACTGAGCACCTTTAAAGGATTAAGAAAAGAGTTTGGTTGTCTGCCGTGAGACTGCACCTGACTGAATTCTACCCTGCAGTTTGCAGAGTAAAGTGGGAGCTGAAAATGCAAGCTAGAGTGCTGGCGTCAGGATTTCACTTCATTCTGACAGGCTTAATGAAGCGCACAGGGAGGGGACGGGACATTCAATGGCTGACAGGCAGGGTGGCCGCATGAAGCGCACACAGAGGAACAGAGACGGAGAGAGAGAGAGAGGACTGCTGATGAAGCAAGCAGGACTGATGAGGGACTGTGGAGGATTGGCAGCTCCAGCATGATCCATGCCCCCGCCATATCTGTCAGTCTTTATAATGTATGAATGTGCCATTGTGCAGTTTGGTATTATGACACTGAATAATAGCAGACGGTGGCATTTTACTGTACTTGAATAACTTTTATCTAGAGAGGAAAAACCTTTATTCATTTGATGGATAAAGCAGTGATTAGACTGCTAAAATCAGAGTTGACCTTCTTGGCTGATGATTCAAATCCTGCGTACAAATACTGAACCTGTTGTGGTGTGTACCTGGGAGATATGGTTGATGGACGATTCCATGCGTCGTAGTTGTGAGGCTTGAATATCCAGCAGCTGCAGCACATTGTTTGCTAAGGCATTAATCTGGTAGGCCACGCTGGCCAGAGACTGAGTGGTGTAGGCTTTGGTCTCCTCCAGGGCCTTCTTCTTGTCTTGAGCCTGGCAGGGAGAGGGAAAAGTGTAAAAAACAAGTCAGTGGAAATGTGTGTGGGTGGAAGAAATGGAGAATTTGGCAGAAGAGAGTAAGGTGTAAGGTCCATAAAAGTCAAGACGAAATGCTGTACTGTAATTGTTCCTCTCCTATCGGTTGTGTGCGCTGCAGAGTGAGAGGGCAGTTTTCTACAGGGAATAGCATTTGACAGGACCATCCTCTCTTCGCTGTTCTTAAACTGCAAAGCCGTGTTAAGATCTGAAGGGAAGTGAAGGAGAAACATTTGTGATTCTCTAAAGATAAGGCTTTGTGGACTACTACACAGCCTGAAATTGGGACAATGTCTGAACAATTCAGATGGGCAACATGGGACAGGTGCACAGTGGGATTCGAGCCCAGAAAGGAGGAATGCCAGGACATTTCCCAAATCTCCACCCGGCTGTGCAAACCATCTGCTTCTGGATGCCTTTAAATAGCAATGCGACTGAACGAACATATTTATAGTTTGGAAACAAAACAGGAGAATGCAGCCACACATTGAAGCACTCCAACAGCACTCTTTGTCAGGAAGAAGGACTACAATTTACAACTACTACACAATCTACACCTGACTTATTAACAATATATCGCTCTGCTTCTGTAATGTGTACAGAAACAGGAATGTGACACTTAAGAGTGGTCTCCGTGATAAAGCTCCACTTGTCCTAGCAGGCTGCAAGAATGCCAACAAATGTTTAAATCAATTTATAATTAATTATAAAACATGGCAATCAATATTTTAATATTTTTCAAACATACTGACACTGATAGTCTGTCCAACCCCTATTTACAAACTGTGTCTACAGAATCACACATTCACTGATGCCTAACGTCCCGCCACCATGCTACAGTTTCACCTAAAGCTGTCTTCTAGATCAGGGTGCCTGCACCTGTTTCAAGATATGCTGATTGGCTAAAATTATCATGATAAGCAAATGTTTTTTAAATGTTTAAATCTTCCCGTATAGTTTGTTAAATAAAAGGTTTATAAGCATTCAGTCCCATTCAATACTGCATTGTAGGCTGTGCAGCTACTATGATATGATGTGCTTACATTAGAAATACTGCAATCAGCTGATAGAAGACACCCGCTATCACACGCAAGCTGTTTCCAAACCGCCACCTTTTGATGTGTGCTTGGTAGCAAGAGGTTAAACACCTACACCATGACAGCACTTTTGAACCTGACCACCTGCTGTACCTAGCAAACCACCTGCTCTGTGACCCGCTGCGGGTGTAGTCAGCACTAGCACAGAAACTGGTTTTCGTGCCTTAGCTTGGGAAACGCTGACTTACATAACACACTGGATGTTCGGACCGCTAAAAGACCTCACAGAGCTATTAACACATAACATGTGAAGCAATGCTTGGATACGTAGTGATTTTTGCATGCGCTTAAAGCTTGCACAAAGAGGTTAAAACTTGAAAAAGGTTTTAAACTAATACTGCACAGAAACACACACGGATCCCTTACACACATTGTTTACGCTCTTTGGGATTTCGCATTAAGTTTACAAAAGGCTTTTTGTAGGGGCTCTAATTGGGATTCCTTTTTTGGTATGTGGAAGACCCCAATCTTAACAATGTGGCAAAATAAAGCAATTTCAGTGAAACACAATACTGAGACAAGAACATCCTCAGGAGCTATGAACAAAAAACACTATGAGTCAGAGGGGTATCGTGTGAGTTGCTGTTTGGGGGGGATTTTGGCACTGCTAGCATTCATATATTACAGAAGTGGGAAATGAGTAATGTGTGTGGTTATGTACACACAAACGATACACTGAAGCAAAACAAAAAACTTAAACGTTCCGATCAATTTACACACCAGTTGGTTTGTAAAAAGCAGAACAATTTCACTGAGAGAGATGCTATTTTCATACACAAAGATCTTAGAAAGTTACTAAAAAAAAACTGAGTCCTGCTTTCATGTCTTCAGTTTGGTGTGTGACAGTTTTTTCAAACAGCTTCTGATCTAAGAATAAAACTTGCGACTTTTTCCTGCAGCCTGCCTGGGTAATTTACATATCATGGCATGCATTTTGGTTTTTACATAACGTTGTCATTTCAGGTGACTGTGTGAGTTTATGAACGCAGTTTTAAAAGCTGTCCACACAGGATTATGCAGAGCTACTGTATCCAAGCCGATAACGTGGTTTGACAACTTGGGAGCAAAAGGCAGAAGACATTAACATTTTCCATGTTCGATTTTTAGCCAGCACAATATAAGGATAAGCTACGTTGGCCTACATAATACTCTCAATCCCCTTCATTCCCTGTTGTGTTTGACGAGTGTGGTTACGTGCACGCAGGATCTGAGCTAAGGTTTTTAACGTCCCTAAAGAAATCATTATTCGGGAAAAGCCACACACACGCGTGCATTTTCATATTCCAGCCAATGCTGTAGGAAATAAACCAAGCAACAGAGTAAGCTTTCAAACTCAGCAGTAAAAGGGAGGCAAACTAGCAAGCAATCATGTTTTAAGCGTTAACTTTAAAAGGTACCAAGTATTTGTTAAATTCAAAAGAAAGAGTGTCAACTGAGCTGCTTTTACTTTTTCAAATTAAATATGTATATGCTTATGATATTTTTCTGACATTAAGGCCTGATAAAAAAAATTTGGAACTTAAATGACACTTCAAATCTCTTGGTGCACGGAGTTATTCGTTAGTGCCTTTGTCTCATTCACCTACACATAAATGATTCACGGAGATAGTAAATCTTATCGGGGTGACACCAGCTGGCTCCAATAAAAACATCCCTGTGTTTTCTGCAGATGAATCACAAAATATGATTACATGGTTTATTGTTGGCTTCATGTGGTGCTGGGATTTTGACAGGAGCGCCATTCAGTAGTGCTAAGAACAGACACTGCTTTAAAAACAGCTGTGCCGCAAAACACTTTTTCCTCACTGTCCACTACAAATACATATGTTTGATTAATCAAAAGTAAAAAGGGGTTGGATGGATGGTGGATGGATGAACAGGGATTTGTATTTTTCATGAGCTCATATGTGAAGTACCTTTCATTTCCACAACCTAACCAGATTTCAGAAAGCAGCGACGCCATGACACTTGGTTTTTCATTTCCTTTAGTTTATCAATATCAAAAGAATCAATTTGAATGCATTTCTTTGTTATTACTATTTATTCAGTGCTCCAAAATCATGTTCTACAACATATGACACCTGGTCTGTAAACTAAAGCCTCAAAGCTCCTGCCTCTTAAAGCAGCTAAGTTTGCCACCAGGTGCATGCCATTTCCTCTCAAACCGTCCAGCTGATCTGCAGAATATCAGCTTCCTGCATGATCTAGCTCTGAAAGCGTTGCCTCACAACACCCTGTATGCCCATCAGTAGGAAGCGTGCATTCAAGCAGTCTAACCTACATTGCATTTTTGATGACAACCGGGGTAAAGTGATCTGATGTGCTTTTACTGCACGACGTTGGGCTTTCTTGGTAACATGATGAAGAAGAAATTGCCAAGCTGGAGCACAGTTTCTGGTTCAAAGTGATCTACTGTTCACACCAGACCATTCAAGCCACTGATGGGCTTTGATGTCAGCTCCCAACATTTCTCACATTTACTCAATGCACTCTGTGAGAGACTAACAGCTGAGGTTTATTGTAAATACCTCTTTTAGCCAGATGCCTTGATTCTTTACTGATTTTTTTTGGTGAATATTTGGTGAATATAAGCACAAAAAAGCCACGCAGGCACACCTTTCATTAACCTGCACCATGCATGCAATCACAGGCATTATAATATACACACACACTCATTCTCTGGAGCCACGTTTTGCAGTAGACCGTTATATCAGGATCATTACACATTTATAGACTTGCACGAATTGCATGTAAAGTCTTTAAGCACTTGTTTTACTTTGTGATGTATAAACAGGCAAGAAAGCTCACAGATGAGAAATGCCTTTAAATTCAGTGCTTAATGGCTAAAGGGAAATGCTAAATCGTGAACACGCCACAGTTTTAGTGACTTTCTAGTGAATAAATGTGTTATAATAATCGCTCTGTGATATTATAACATATTCAAAAATGTACATACAATTGTTCGCTTTTGTATTTTAAACGACTAAACAAACGGCTCCAGGAATTTTTTCGTTTTATAATACTATTACGTCGTCTTCACGTGCGGTGAGCGTGCGGTTTTAGTCACGTATGGAGGAAAAAAGAAGAAAAAAAACGGTTTTGAGATTAGCCTCCTTCACAGGTACCGACCACAGAATGCAGTCAGTGACAACCTACTTAGTCATAACAACGACACACCCTCTAAAAGCCCCCAGCAGCTCTCAGCTCACCGAGGAAACCCTTAAAAAAAAAAGAAACCAGAGAAATAACGAAACACAGCCATGCCCGACATGGCACCGAGCACCGGGAGAAAAGACCACTCGGTGTAGCTAGCGATTTGATAGTCGCTTTCGTTCCGACCAGCATTTCCTGCCTCTGTGGTTTCACTCACTCCCACTACAACACCGCAGACACGACGGTGATAAACCAGTAAATTCACCATATATACAAAGGCGGTTTTTAGGCGTTTCTTACCTGAACATAATTGTTTTCACAGTATTCCGCTACCCGGGACAGGTTCTGGTAGCTTTCCACAAGCGCTCTTTTACCGGCAGGAATTTCCTCCTCTAATAGCATTTGTAGCTCTGCCATCTTACATCCCTTTGCATTTCTCTCCTGCCTGTCCTTTTTCTCAGCGAGGCGAGGCGGTGATGCTGTGCTGTGTTGCTGAGAAAGGGGCTCCCCCGCCTGGCATTGTGGGGCCGCTGGCCTGCGATTCACAACAGCCCGTGACTAATCAGAGTTACGTTATAAGCGGTGAGAGCTGATTGGCTGCGAGGCCGAGGGAGAGGAGCCGTTGCCCAATGACATTTCACTTATAAACGCTGATAAAATAGTAGATTATTGCATTTACCAGTATTTTACATGGCATAGTTAATAACACAATGATTGTAAATAATTGATTTTAGGCTTGTATTTAACTAAAATATATTAACATATTATTATATATTATTAATAAGGTTATAAGGTCTCATGTAAACACGTGTCACACTTTAAAATTATTTTTCCCTCACACACACAAACAGGCAAATAGAAACAGTGTCAGCTGAAATTAATATATTTATTTTTTTCATCACCATTATCATCCCTTTTGCACCATTAACATACATTGAACACTAATTTAAAAACAGGCCTATGAAAAATATAGAAAATTTTTTATTGAGTCTGGGAATAGGTGCCATAAAACTCTAATCTGATGGGATTTTGTTTTTGTTTTTTTTTTGTTTTTAAATCACAGAAGTATTTTCTTTTGCTGCCTGGACAAAAAAGAGACCTCGAGCCAGACGCCTACATTTCCCACACACCACTTCGATTTAAAGCCCCTCTAAGAGAGGTTTGTGGGATGTGAAGGAGTAACCATTGAGGTGTGCGCTACCAAGTGCTGAGGTTTTTTACTGAATAAAACTACATCACCCAGACGTGTTTAAGGCTCAGACGTTGCATTTTTGGCTCATCCTTGACCGGAGAAGATGGGGATTTTTTTTTTTTTTTTTGCTGCATATTGCAGACAGACACCGGGCTAATGAAATAATTATCTTACCGGCCAATGTGAACTTGATGGTGAGTGAGCAAATGAGCCACAGAAAAATGCATTTCACTCGGAGAATATAGTCTGTTATCGCTGAAAGAAAAAAAAAACGACGAGGGCAATTAAACAGAACAATTTCATCTCAAAATTCCAGATTAAAGCGAAAGCAGCTGGCCTTTTACAAATGCAGGACAGGTGCCAGCAAGGTGCAGTGACGAACAAACTGTGTCACCTCCTCCCTTCAACTCTTTCTGATTTCTTTTTCCATTAATTGCTTCAATTTCTTGCTCAAGATGTGAGGACTCCTTCATGTCATCCTTCAGTGGACTAGGCATGGCGCAGGAGGAGGACAAGCACAGCCTGGAGGCGAAATTTGCTGCCGCAGTTAAAGTGATCCGGAGTTTGCCTGAAGAAGGTGATGACTTATTCAAATCTGTTATAGAGCCCATGTGGGAAAATAAGTAGTAAGTGATTGAACTTGAGTGCCCAGTGATCTGCTGTGGAGTGTAAAATCTGTCCTCACTGGGCTTGTTTGTTCACTCCATGTGATTGACCTACATGTGTAGCATTTAAGAGCTGTCACTCACACTTGGCTGACCCCAAAGCTGCCACAGGGATGAGAGCTGATTAACCAAATCAGACTCTTCATGCATCTTTGCCACATTGTGTGTTACTGGTTTGCTACACACAAAGCCTGAGCTTGTCTTTCTGTCTTTTCCTTATTTTTTTTTAGGTTCTTTTCAGCCATCTGATGACATGATGCTGATGTTCTACAGTTACTATAAGCAGGCCACCATGGGGCCGTGCAACATTTCAAGACCAACCGGCTTCTGGGACACCCATGGAAAAGCTAAATGGTGTGGTATGACAAGTATGACCACTGCATGGGTATTTTACTGTGGGGCCAAATGCACATAGTTCTCCCACTTGTACTGTTGTGAATAATCTTGCACAAATACAGAAAAGACTTCAACTTCACAGCCTCAGTTGATTTTGAACTATGACTTTGTGTTCTCAGGGATGCGTGGAGCTCTTTAGGAAATATGACAAAGGAGGAAGCCATGAGGAGTTATATTGAGAACATCCAGCTGGTAAGTCCTTTCAGGCAAAACTGGAGCTGAATAGCAGCACGCAGAATAATAAACACTCGTGGCATCGCGCTTTGAATAAGTGCCTCGGCGTGCTCAGAGAAGCACGTGAGCATTTAGTCGAGGGATATGTTAAACAACTCTCCTCTTGCAAAATGTAAAGCACCTTATTGGCACTGTTGTTTTTTCATGTATGTGTGTTTTCAGATTCTTGAGACTGTTCCAATTTCAGAAGACGTGTCTGACCTGGTACAGATGCTGGGGAATTTCTACACAGAGGTAGAGGGAGAGGAGGCTGAAGAAAATGAGGTGGACAGGAGACCCTTCACCAGGCCGTTTGCGCAACATGCGGGTAAAGCAAGCCTGGCAACATCCCTCTAAAGTATTCTCAAGTTGTCAGGTTTCTGATCAGTATAATGTCATGACATCGGGCCATTCCATCTCAATTGATCAAATTTGGCAAAATAAATAAAAAAAGTTCGATTCCATCATCTAGAATACTAACTGATCTGCATCCTTTACATCTTTAAGGTAAATATCTGGTATGGCAGCTTTGTAAACATGGACTATCAGGACTTTAAGTTCATACAGAGTGATGGATGTTTGCTCTCAGCCTGCAGAAACCACCATTTGCATATATTAGGCTTATATTTTGTTTACAGCTTCTCATACACACACTTCATATTTTTTCACAGAGATTCAATCTAAATACATTTTCATCCAACTTCATTGTGATATTGCACTGAAAGCCAAATGAAGAACAAGTTTCTGTTAACGTCATATCGGAAATATGTGACGGTGCTCTAAGCTCATTTTCCCAGTAAGAGGTTTTGAAATACTCATGTTTATATACAGCTGCCAAACATTGTGTTGACCCTGTTGCTTAGTGACTGTAAACTTTTTGAAGAGTTTCGTGTGGCTTTTGGTCCACATGTGCAGGCACGTCAAAGGTGATAGCAGTGCTGTTCAGCTGAGACGATATAGCGATCTTATAGTCATCTTCAAGCATGTCTTACGTGTGTTTTTATCCCTTAGATGAGCTGGTTGAACATTTTAAGAAGCCAACAATGGAAGGCAAGTCTTTGGTGTTTGCGATGGCTGTAGACTTGATAGCGTGAGAACATGCTATTTTTTTTTGGTCTAGTTACATTGCTTTTATTGCTTTGCTAGTTGAGTGAAAATTGTCCCTGCATTGTGCTGAAGGAAGCAGAGCAGATTTTCTCGTGCTTTTTTGTCATGTCTATTATGTGCTGTGGTGAAGCGTGTTGGTCTGTTGGCTCGCATTGTGGCGTCATTATAGTGTGCAGACCCCGTGATGTCAAGTTTCGTGTGTGGCTTTTCTGTTGTGCAGATCTATGCTGTGCATCTCTATATGCAATTATCGAATTAATCAAGAGCCTTTCCCTCACTGTTCAGGGTATGGGGATCTGTGGGATGATATTCAGAACCTCCGCGAAAACGAAAAAGACAGCAGTGCTCGCGGCTTGAGTGTCAGTAGCGAGGAGAATAGTGACGTGGAGAGAGATGAGGGAAGTAGCGAATGGAGGAGAAGTGAGGAAGAGGAAAATGGGGATGAAGAACACAATGAGGACGATGAAGACAAGGAGGAGGAAAGAGGTACAGTGTAGTTTGGGTCGCTGGCTGTTTTGTGCTGTGACAGAGGTGCTGGTTGTGTTGTTGTAGAGGCAAAACACGGCCAAATGATTGCTTTTCTCCTAACTTTCCTGATTTGTTTGCCTGTTTTAATGAGTTTAGCAGGGAATCAGTGCAGCTATTAAGTCTGCTCTTTGGGATCCCATAAACTCTTATTGCCAAGTATTAGATGAGACCATTAGCTGAGATTCACTTGGGGATTTTTTTTCCCTTTTTTTTCAGGGAAAAATACAATAAACATGAAATGTTGAATAAATTTAAAGGATGCAAAACACCTGAATGTGAATTTTCCAGTTCCATATTTTTATTTTTGGTCAACCCTCACCTTTAGCTCCCTTCCCTTTCACTGTAAGTCAACTTTTTTCTGATTGGCTGCCCCTCATAAACACTGTGACATGAGTGGAGGTTTGTACTAATAATATTAAGACATTTTTGTTGTCATTTACCTTATTATTTGAAACTTTGGCCATGTTTAATATGATCATCCATCATTGTCACAATATGTATATATCACAGAAAAAATAATACACAGCATTTCTATGAGATGAAGAAAAACTATTTTCACAAACTACATCCAGTGTGAGATGTGGAAAGACAAAGACTATATGAAGAAATATATATATAATTCTGTCCCATAGTCCATGTCTTATGTATTATGTCAGACTGGAGTCCTGACCCACGGCTATTAATGGTGGAGAACAAGAGGTGGAGGTCTGACACTAAAGGCTCCTGCAGCAGTGCGGAGCCCAGCGTGTCCTCCTTCACCAACGGGACCCACAGCTCCCTCAACAGCGACGTGGAGGAGGAAGAACTGGCGTGTACCATAGAGCCCAGCGTACTGTATAACCCATACATGCACGTTAATGGACATTTGAGTGGTAAGATTAAACAGAAATGTGTATTGGATTACATGCTGGATATGGAAAACCGAAGTATCTGATAAGACATCGTCTGTAAATTGCTGCCACGTTGCACAGCATAGTTCTCATTAGCCCATAATTTCAAAAATGAAGGCTTTGGGTACAATTTACAGTGCTAGACATGCTCTTCTTTTTCTTTTTTTGTGCCTTAGATCATAGCGATGGTATTCTTGAGAAGAACCAGCGATCCACTGACTCAGATAATGAAGAGTTCTGTGACTCAATGGAGCACCTAGCCACGGAAGAGGTGTGGTGCAAAATGTGCCTTCCAAATAAAAATAAAGTCCATTGCACAAGCTATTCACATTTCGTACATGCAAAGTGTGACGATGCTCTTCATTTTCCTGCTAAGCCCACGTCTAAAGGCCCCTCACAGAGATCAGGAGCTGGCTCAATGAGGCAAAGGGATGTCTGGTTTGAGAGCAACACCACCCTGATAGATGGAGAAGATCGAGTCCTCACAGGAGATGTTAAAGAAGGGCTTTGTCCAAGAAAACACAACAGCTCAAGAACAGGGAGAGGTGAGAATAATGCAGATAAAGTTGAATCCCTGATTTAGCATTCTCTCAAGATGTATTTCCCGTTCGTTCTCCCAAGCACTTAACTGGATCTGATACCCTTCCTAATATTCCATAAAGTCTGTATGTAGTCTGGATCTCCTTCCAGGTTTTCAGACACCGAGGGCCACCTGCAGCTCTGAGCCATGTGTGAGCGTAAATGCCACCTGCTGTTGTGTGTCACCGAGCAGACTGCATCCTGGGAGTGTTACCAGGGGAAGCATCAATGAGCAAATAGCCACAGCTCTGCTGAGACTGCAGCGCGACATGGCCAATGTGCTGCACAGGCTGCATACTCTGGAGGAGCTGACCAAGTCACAGGTGAACAACCAGACGTGTGGCCACTTGTTTAGCTGCAAATACGGAAACTTCTTCCTTTGAAGTCTTTTTGTCACAGTTTTTCTCTTTTTTAAGTCATAAAAAATTCAAGTAAAATGGCCAAATTCTAAATTGATTGTGTTTTCATTTCCTTCAGGAACATTACTGATCGTAAGGCTGTTTTCTTTAACATAGATTTTATAATTTTCATGTTTTCTTTTCTTTCAGTCAACATCATCTTTGCCAAGGCATGGGGACTCTGTAACTGTACCAAGACAGGTGCTTATTAAATAACTTTGTTGCTCTCATCTATGAAGTATAAACTGTTACTCTCCCCGAAGAGAGGAAGCATGTAATCGGTTTCTCTTTGTTTGTTCAAGTTTTGTGTGACAGTAGATACCAATAACAGCTCGAGCTGATTTCATTTAGGTGAAAATCAGGTCAAGATCAAAGTCACACCAAATGTGAAAATCAGTAAAAACTTTATATTACCTGCAATTTTTTATAGAATGGACAGAGCTTTAAAACACACTTTTTGTTTTTTCAATACAATGCCCTACGACGTCACAGTGATGCCGTTAAGTTTCACACATGTGGATATATCATAATGTGTTTTCACAGTCCACAGAAACTAAAGATTTCAGCTCATTCTGCTCCGATCATATGTGCAAAGATAATAAAATACACCATTTCACTATGTAATATTTCAAGGTCATAGGTCAAAGGTCAGAGATCAGTGTGTTGTCATAAAAACAGGCTGATGTCAGCATCAGTGTTTTAGCATAGCCCTTTTGCTCTCTGAGTGCTCTTGTTATTATTAGGATATCTGGAATTGTTTCAAAGTGGCAGTTAGTGGCTTTTTTTTAGTTGGAAAGAGAAATCAAAGTGCCTTTATCCCTAAATTTAAATGTAAAATTTTTTCTTTTAAGTTCCTGAGACCGTCGTGGTGGCCTTGTGACTTCTCCCCACTTACAGTCGTGTTCACCGCACTCTGGCCTCTCATCGCCCACTGGCTTGTCCACCTTTATTTACAACGAAGGAGAAGGTGAGAAAAAGTCTCTTAGAGAGAATTTGGGTTTGTTGTAAGGGATGACTCTTCCTGTTTTATGGCCACAGTGAAACACAACTAAAACTCAGTTTCTGCGTTTCTCCTCACAGCAAAATACCGTGACATGTCTGGCAACTATCGACATCCATCGAAGAAGATGAACTGTGGATGAAAACGATGCACCTTTTTTTTGGTTTTCTGGCTTTCTTGAGCTAAAATCAGATGCAGAGTGCAATGAGGCATCGGTAGAAATTTAAAAGGCTGTTTTAGATGAATGAATGGTTGGAAACTTGGCAATGTATTGTAGCAGTTTAACTTGAAGCAGACTTTTGAGGTATTTAAGAAAAGGCTGATTTATGCATCACCAGTGCTGGCCCAGTTTCTTTGCTCCAGTTAGTCTGTCATGAGGTGGCGATCTTATATATGACGAGGAGATCTCTAGAACCTTTGCATAACTTGTGAAGTTAATTCACGGTTCGTTGTCATGCAATAGCTTCAAGCGATAAAGAGTTTTACAGATTCTCATTCCTAGTTATTGTATTTTATAGTTTAATGAGCTTTTCCCCTCAAACTAGAATGCTCCATTACATGTATTGTAATGTAATTACAAGGACATTGGTCTTTTATATGTGTTGTCTTGAATAGATAAATATTTTTAGGAGAATTTCTGTGTCAAACAGACACTTGATGTGAAAAACATTATAATTTTTGTGTCAGACTATTTATTTTATAGCTTTACTGCTATAGTAACCAAAAGATTAAACTAAAGAAACCTGAGAAGAGTGTAGTCAATCCATATATCTATAAAAACATTCTTGTTTCTTGACAGTTTTAAGTAGACAATGAAGAATATTGTTTGGTTTATGCAAGGATAATACTTACAGTTGTAAAATATGAGCATATGAAGCACATTTAAAATGTAATAAAGACCTTCTTGGAAGAATCTAATTTTTTAACTATGTTGATGCTTTTTTTGCTGTGGGTGTTTTCTAAGAGTGTGCCTGCTATTTATCAGGGTGAGTAATTACCAAAATATTTTTTGTAGTTTTCTGTAATGGTTAATTCACCAGTATGTGCAAGCTTTTAAAAAAAAAAATATGCTAAAATGTATTATTGTTATTATCCACGAAATTTCAAAATTACTTTTTTACAAAAGCTGAAAAAAACTGTAAAGTGCCTTTACGTTCATAATAATAACAATAATAATAATAATAATATGTATTGATTGACTGATTTATTTTTATATTTTACTGAGATGTAAAATTACAGTTCTATACCTTCATCCCGGAACAGATAAATTAGTTTTAGTGTTTGAAGGTTATGCTTGATTAATTTCCAGCTCAAATTTCGACATAAAATGTGGACATTTCTTTTAAAAAATAAACAGATACTTTAGCGTGGCCACAAAAGGGAGTCAAATTTCGACCGGAATACAAAATTTGTCACAACATGGTAGAGGTCATATCCGGGTTATTTTCCGCTGTCACTTCTTGCTGCAAACACGGACCTTTAACTCTCAGGGACAGTCATATAACTTGCATATAGCCTAACTGCGGTCTTACACAGCTGACAATTAAATATGTTTTCCTTGTCAACGACGGTCCAGCCACAGGTAAGAAAGCAGGATAAGTTTGCTCAAGCTAATAGTGTCGCTCTTGGTCTTTTGGTTCAATTGAACATGCTATTAAGCTAGCTTAACCTTAGCTTGTTTTTAGGACTCCCCCTGCTGTCTTTCGTTGTAGTTTATTTTGAACTGTGCATTTACGTCAGTGGACATGTTACCACACCAGTTATCTGCTGCGTTCCCATTTTTAAAGTAGAATGAGCAACGTTGTGAGAAGTTTTGGCTAGCGTGTTGAAATAATAGTTCCCCGTCTCCGCTGTGTCCTTAGTTGTGTGTCAAGTACACTTCGTAATTGAACGATGTGTCATTAATTAATCTGTCAACCACCTATATGTAGCTGTGTTTGTATTTGTTTATGCCATGCAACTTTGCAACATCGGCTAGCTAATGCAATCTGTCTACATCGTCACCAGTCTCAATTTGAGCAGCCTTCAGCTTGTAAATGTATTTTTTGATATTCACAACGTGTTAGTCATTCACCAACTGACTACAATAACCACAGGTGACGATACCCCTGAGTCACCTCATCAACGTCCTCCACTCTCTGAAAAGCTCAGTGGGGAGCAGCAGCAGTGCCTCCTGCAAGTCAAGAAAACACAAGGAGCGTGCTGCAGACCCAGAACTACACTGTGCCGAGGTACGTCTGACGCTTGCTTTAATGTTCTGAGCAATAACCAAAACATTGCATGCACAATGTTATTAAAAATATGATATACACCTCATAGGAAAAGCTGCATACTTTGTTTGTTTACAGTCTGTGTGGAACTTACGGGAGCTGGGTTTATCAGATCTGGGATCACAGCAGCTGGATGAGCTGGTGAATCGTGTGTTGCCACACCTGAGCCCACAGGATGCGCCATTTGCACTTGGTGGTCAGACGGCCTGGAGGACCTCACATCTCTCCACACACTCCTTTTTCCACAATAAGCATGGTGAGGAAGATATATCTCTCTATGTATCTCTCTCTCCCTCTCTAGCTAGATGGATCGATGGATGGAGAGAGCTCACCTCAGTGACTTCTAGTTTCATGTTTATCACCTAATACAAGTACTTCATAACAACTCTAATACTGCTCAGGTAATGCAAACTTGTTAGGATTTAATGAAGGAAAACATATGATTAGACTACGATGGAGTCTAAGGAGACTCCATCGTAGTCTAAGGAGTTGAAGTTGCGTCTTACCTTACGTTTTACTTCTCATCCGAGAAGCTTCTTCAGTTCTAAGGTCAAATGGTGAAGAAGCTTCTCGGATGAGAGGTAAAACGTCTTCAAGCAACTTAAAGAAGTCCAGATGCTTTTTTCTTTCCTAAGCTCCTTAGACAGTGCATTCCCCTGATTAAACCTTCATGCTTGGGTCTCTAGCAGACTGGTGCTGTCACTTTTAGTTCATCTTCCGGGCAAACTATGAGCAACTCTGCAACCTGTGATCGAAGCAGTCACGAGAAGTTTTTTCGTGCAGCATCATATACGTCTTTCCAACCCAATTTCCCACTAGTGACTGCCATCAATCTCCAGCAACCACTTGACAGTCAAACAATGTACATTTTTCCTTGCTTAAAAGGAGCCACGCCTCTGGTTACGTTTCTCACTGACCGGTCTCTTGGCCTGGTGACTTCCAGCAACCACTTCCAACGTTTTGATGAATGCACACTTTTCCTTTACGACCAGCAGTTGCCAAATGACTGCCAACTGGTCTCCAAGCTTGTGTGATTGAGGCCTTAAAAGAGACAATAAGGCATCTGCAACCAGTTTTCCCTGTAGTTATCTCATGATTAAAACAACACTTATTCTTTGTTCTCTCTCCCCAGGCTTCTCATGGAGTCGCATGCCGACACCGGTGTTTTCAAGGCTGCACCCTTCACCACTTCAGTCTGTCTGTACAGAGCTACAGTATTGGCCAGGTAACTGTGGATTACAAAGTATTTCAATAATGTTATGAAAGACTAACTTTATATTGAGTTACAGCAAATAAATGATCTTTGCTGGTTTGTTTGTTTATATAAAAGCAAGACACACTAGAATTACTGACAGGGTAACAAATATTTTAGTCACTGCGAGCATATCTATGTTTTCTTTTTTTTACATTTGTACTTTTACCTGTAAGAACGTATACATTTACACTCACTGACCACTTTATTAGCTACACTTGTGAAGCGTCTACACAAGCGCTCGTGCTGTAACTTTTTAAGAAAAATCTATTTGAAATTGTTATAAAGGCGTTAATTCTAAGTGACCTTTACGGCTGAGCTCATATCTAAGTATTCCCGATATTTTGTCCATCACATTAACATCATTTATAAGAGCGGTTTTATTAGACTCTCTTTCTGATAAAGTTGCTGATGACTTTACTATGTTCATGTCTGCGTGATTTATTTCAGTGTTGGTTCAGACCAGAGGATTTAAAACTTTAAGGAGCAAAACAAGACGACTGCAGTCAGCTTTCGAACGGCCTGCCGACTCTGAAGGGTTCACGCCATCTTTTATGAAGGTACATGTTTTTTCACAAGGATGGCATAAATTGCAAAATCATTACGTTAATGAACGTGTGTAACATTATTTAATACTTTGTCATCAACATGCATGTTACAACGCAGTGGCAAAAATTTGGCCTTCTCCTTCTTCTTCTTCTACAGCTTTTACACACAAAACTCGAGGACAATGTGACAGCTTATATTTGCTTATATTTGTTTAATCTGTGACACCTGCAGACCTGTAATTTAACTTGATGACCAAAGAAATGTTTATTTCACAGAAGTATTTATTAGAATTCAGTTTGCTCATCTTGTGCCTGTAGTTGTAGAACCTGTGTCTCCGGTGGTTGTTGCAAGAGTAACAATGATGCCGTATTGTAGTTGGTAATACTGACCAGTCTGCTTCGCACTGCAGGGGTTTCTCACACGTGACAAGGGGATAGAAGTTGAAAGCATAGACAGCGTGCTGAAGAACAAGAACATACCTGATGGACAGCAGGATGCGTTCAAGAGGGGCTTCGCTGAGGGTTTCCTGAAAGCTCAAGCCCTGACACAGCGCACTCAAGGCAAGTTTCAGCACGAACACAACTACACTCGCCATCATTATAAAGCATTAAACTGTGCTGATGTTCTTGTTTGACTCTTCAGAATCACTTAGGAGGACTCGTCTGATCCTGCTGGTGCTGCTTCTTGTTGGGCTGTATGGTATCTCGAAGACGCCCTTCATATCGGGTAAAGGCCTCCTTTCCCTCCAAACACTGGCTACTTAGTTTTAAAATAAATTGCCTCCAAAGTACTAATATTTCAATAATTAATTAAAAGATTAATAATAGAGCTAAACACTTGCAAGCTAAGTAAGCTCATTACAACTAAACCATTAGCAATGGTGCTGCTGTGTGATGTGGCTGACATGTAACGTGTTTGTCTGTGTGAGAGTTGATTAACCGTGACATGCCGCATGATTTCGAACTTTAATCTAATCATTTTGGACAGTGCGGTTCCGAACCACACCAGGCCTGGACTCAGCCGTGGACCCCGTGCAGATGAAAAATGTGACGTTTGAGCATGTGAAAGGGGTCGAAGAAGCTAAGAATGAGCTGCAGGAAGTGGTGGAGTTCCTGAAAAACCCACAGAAGTTCACAGCTTTGGGAGGAAAGCTGCCTAAAGGTAGGTTATTGTTCACAGTGGCACATTCACGGTGACCTCTGGCATCACTCTTTTAAAACTCCTTTTCTCCTTTTTTTTTTTTTTTTTTTTTTTTTTTTATTTTGGGTTTTTTTTTTTTGTCCAACAAGTCTGGGAATTTGACACGAAGCCCTGAGGAGAAAAAGAGACACCAATATTGTGTAACAAGTCCAGGACTCAGTCCAGAGGCGGTCTGTCTCCGTGATCATTCAAACCTCTGACCAAAAGCTGTAACTCTGCTATCCAGAAAAACAAACAGCCAACACAAGGAGGTGTCTCGTGTCAACGGTCGTTTCACCATTGTTCTGATCTCTCAAGTTCATCATGCTCGTTAACCTGCTGTGACTTGAGAGCCTTTCATTATTGAAGGTTTCAGAAAATATTGCCCTTTAAATATCACTTTAAAAGTGAAGTCGATCCTTTTCCTGTAGTATTTTCAGCATTTTCCTGCCATTTATACATAGTTACATATTCTCTATATCGTTCACTTTTATGTCCAGCAGCTTTTTTTCCCCTGTTAATCAGAAGATTTCCTTTTGCCTTTCCATTAAACATATGTAGAAAGCAAAAAGGTCTTAGTTCACACTCTCTTTGTTCACATCCTGTGGGTCATTGCTTTGCTCATTTATTGCACATAATCAGTGACACACGCACACATTTCTTCATTTACGCAACCACACAGCTTTTGCAAACACACATGCATACATGCACACTTGCAAACAAACGCTATCGTACAAATATTCTCCATAACCGTGTTCATTAAAGTTCATTTTTCCTAAAAAACAAACAAAAACTGAAAACTCATGCCTTTTAGCTTTTGCTTTCACACATTCTTCTAAAACATGGTGCTTATTGAAAATCAGGTCTAAATCAGTTTTCTGTCTTTTTCTTTTTTGCAGTTTCCTGGTTTAGTATGAGCCTGTAAACTTTGAATCTCAATGCTTGCATTTATCTGCCTTTGATTCTCTATATGCAAACAAGTTCACTCGAAGTTGATACATTGTTGTAAACATACAGCAGGACAATCAGCACCATAAGAATACTAATAACTCAATTAAGGCATGAAAAAAATAAAGCAAAGAACGGGAAACAGAGACTTCCATTAATAATTTTGTTTGTGTCACTGAGAATATCTGTGCAGGTAGATATCGATGTGCTTTCACAGATGATGATTAAATATAGATCAGTGTGCAATAATTGTATGAGTGTGTGTGTATCTACCTGTGCATATGTACATGCACATGCAAGTTGAAAGTGCACGCAGGAGCAACATTGTACTGTATGTATTTGCGGTTATCTATCCTTTACCCTACATGTGGGGTGGACGTGAGTATTATTAGCAGTCATGGCTATGATGTTGTCATAAAAATTTTGACTAGTATTGCCACAGAGACACACTGGCCATCTTGCCAGTCAGAAAGTGGACTAATGACAGTCTTGGTAAGGAGAGCAGACTTAATAGAGCTCATGTTTCTCCACATCTGCATGTAGCAAGAGGCCAAGAGATTTTCTCCCGACATTTATAAGCTAGCTGGTTGGCAGTTTCCCTCACACTCCATGGATCATTACACTCCATCTATACAATCCATCTCCATCGTTTTGGTAAGATACATATAGTTCTTCAAATTCACATACATACTCACACATCCACACTCTGAAGACCAGCCTCATTCCCTCACTGCCTCTGTGAGGCATCGATCAGTGCCATCACTGGCCTCCACCCGCGATTTGCGATTCTTTCTTTGGCCTCCTCCCTCCACCCAAGAGTTATGAATAACTGTGCCCCCACTAGGAGCTGGGTCCACTTGCAGAAGTGAAACGACCCTTTTCTTCACACGTGTCTTGAGTGCGCGGCGCAGTTTCTGCCTGGTGAAAGCGTAGAGCAGAGGATGAAAGATGGTGGTTCCATAAGCCATCGCCAGGAAGCACAGACGGAGCCGCACCAGGCTGTCACTCGGACCCATACACAGGATTAAAACATTGACTGCAGACAGAGGAGCCCAGCAGCCGAGGAATGTGGATATGATGATTAGGGACATTTTTAGGACGCGACGTTGACGTTCTCGACGGTCCCGGTGCCGCCGCACTGCTCGCCGCAAAGCGATGATGGCAGAAACTGAGGCCTGTACACCCATGGAGGAAGCTGGCAGAGGTGTATTGGCATGGGTCTGAGCTGAGGCCGAAGGTGGGGTTGGAGAAACAGGGGTGGCGGGTGTGGTTGCGATGGGGGTGGTCGCTGCAGTGCTGACAGTGGTGACTGTTGCTCCACTGTCAGACATCCCTTGAGGCATGGAGGAGAGTGGCGGGGGTGATGTCGGTGTAGGTGTGGGGGAGGGCATGAGAGAAGGATGACTGAGGTTCTGGTTCTGATTGGAGGACACTACCTCTGTGGGCAGGCTTAAGTCCTTCTTCCTCTGCCTCCTGCAGCGAATCCTGCAGGTGGAGTCCTTTGCACGTGTACTCCTCATCATGTGAGAGCCAATGCGGATGTTGAGAGCCTGTAGGATCCTGGAGTACGTGAACAACATAACTGCCACAGCGATAAAGAAGCAGGGCACTTGGAGGAGCAGGTGGTAATACATTGCCAAGCCTGTGTAATACCCTTGCCCTCCAACACAAAGCAATGTCCTGTTCTGCCATACTGGAGGCAGGTGTTGTGAAGGGGATGTTGGTGTAGTTGTGGGTAATAAGGAAGGTGACAGTGAGGAAAAAATGGTGGTCTGTTCAGTGATGAGCTGAGAGTCATTGTTCTGCCTTTCCAGCTCCTCGTGTTCACCATCCTCAGCCCTTGAAGAGAAGAAGTCCCCCTCGAGGAAGGGCAGGAAGAAAACGGCCAGAGACACGGCCCACACAGTTGCCAGGAGCAGCGCAGCACGTCTCGGGGTCAGCAGACGACTGGCTGGACGCACAGAGATGTCATATCGGTCCAAACTGATTACTAACACATTGACCGCTGTAGCCACACTTGTGAACGTCACACAGGCCTCATGGAAGCAGCAAAGTGTGGCCAGGCTGCTAACTCCATTTTCATTTGCTGGCAGCAGGATCACAGCCACAGTGAGTGGCAGACACAGCACGCAAACCAGTATGTCGAGCACATGGAGGTTGACTGTGACCAGGTTGCTGACTGAGTCCACCAGGTTGGACTGAGCACAGTAGAGAACAAGAACGGTCAGATTACTGCTGAAGCCCAACACAAGCTCCAGCATCAGCACAGTGGTCAGAGACACCTGGAACCCCAGAGGGTAGGGCGTGCTCCAGCCCTCCTCCACACCCACCTCACCACCTCCATCCAGCAGGCCTACCCCCTGGCCATCACTGGTCTCCAGGAGGTCACGATAGCCTTCGGTCTCCATTGACGCCGCGACAGTCCTTTACACATAGCAACAGAGGCCGGCGTACCTGACCATGTTCCCTTCTCTGGCTCAAAGGAGACAGCGATGGAGATGTGGTTGTATCTAAGAAAAATAAAAAGAACAGACATGGAGGAGAAAAGAAAGAGAAAGACAGACGGGGACAGAGAGTGAACAAGCAGTTCGGCAAGCAGTTTACTCAAAAATAATGCTGCACAACAAGTACAAGTCCAACTTGTCAAATTTCACAAGTGAGGGGAAGCTACTAGCTGAAGCTATGAGGGAGGTGAAAGTGATCTCGGCAGTTGAGTGGAGTCATGGGGTGCAGTTCAAGCTGCTGCTGATGACCCATGATGTGTCTCGCTGGCCTCAACAGTGAAACAACAACAGGCTTCATATAGACAGTGGAGTGGTAACAATTCATGGAGGATGTGGGGCAGGATGTGTCTCAGGGTGTATCTGAAGGTCTGAATAAATTAAACAGAGACAAAGTATCTCTGAGCTGTATAGATTTTAATAAATGGGTGAGGATGTGTTTTTGTGATATACCTATAATCCACATACTATGCAGAATTAAAAAGAAAAAAAAACATTCCCTCATAAACATGAGTGGGCGGATGTTTGATTCATTCTTATGCAACATACATTATGTGGGTCAGAAAGCTGGCTGGATAAAGCATGTACAGATAAACAGGAATAAACCAACACACCTGCACCGTCAAGATGTCAGTGACGTACTATGTGTTGTGTCTAACAGCTACCTCTACATGTCCTAAGTGATTAACAACCCACTTTGTGAATTTAAGACATACCCGTACAAATCCAATAAATGTCAAGCTTTGTTGTTAAATCATCTTTCTGTTTTTTTTCGCGGGCTATATAAAATCTTCAGCTTCTACTTTCAGGAGCAGAGGTGGCAGGAGCATTGGTAGCAAGGACATTTGCAGTGCATGTCAACATTGCAGGCAGCCAACTGAGGGTGGCAGCAGTTAATAGTTCTCACAGGGAAATGTAACGAAGACGAATAGATCAATGATCCACAGACAGTGGCGCACAAACAATGCTATCAGAGAAAGACCAGCTCCCCTGGCATCCTCTCTCCACACCCCCTCTTTCTCCTTCTCCTTCCTACATCCTCCACATCCCTTTCTACTCTGTTGCTTTTCAGTTTGCTGGCTGACTGCTTTGCATGTATAGCATGTTATTCACGGCTGGTTGGACGCTCTCCTGCATTAGAGGGAGTCATACAAAGTGATTAGGTCAAGAGAAGATGCCTTCATGATTTGCTTTAAGGAATTAAAGTATTCCCTCGAGTGTCTGGCTAAAGAAGAGCTACAGATCGGTGGCAGTGCTGACCCAAGCTTTCCTCTGCCACACTTTTTGTTCTCACCCTCTTGTTTGCCCTTTTCTCTTTGTTTTACTTCACAGTTTTCCCTCCCATTTGTCATGTGGAAAACACCTGCAGGCAGAGCAGGACTCAATGCGGAACAGTGGTCTATCTTAATTCACTAATGGGTTTCATGGGGTTTGCAGTGGTGCTGGAACATTGATTTAAAGCATCATCGATCTGCCAGTTTAACAAGCCTGAGGCGAGGGAGCACATAAACACACTTCCTGTCACACCCTCCCAAGGGGTACCTGTGGTCTCATTTTGATTTTGAGTGGCCGGATAAAACAGTTATGAGTGACTGTGTTTTAACTACAGTTTAAGATGTTTTCTTTACTTTATCATTACTTGCAAGGCAAAGTTTAACTCATGGCTTAGGGCAACAAAAGTAAAACGTAGTGTTTCCCATGTTCCAAAAAACCAAAAAGTATATCTTTAGCTTTCACAGACTTTTTTTTTTTTTTCAAAATCATAAAAACTGAATCAATTCACAGACCTCATCACAGGAGTGAAACTTTAAAATTAAGTGGGCCTAAGTCTTTTAATCTCATTGATATCGGTTATGTTTGTCTTTGATCAATACGGTGAACAACACGCTGCAACACAGTGTCATGGAGCTAACACTCACTTAAACCAATCACAGTGGCAACATTGTCTGCATTGGGCACATGTGAGTGTTGTTTATCCGCTATAGAAAATTAAGGTTGGGGAAAGACTTTTAAATCAATAAATAGCTGACAAAAACTAAAAAGTGTAACACAACAGTCACCTGTCACCTAAATTGTATTTTTCACAGACAATGCGACAACAAAACAGAGGATTAAATGATCCACAAGTCAATTTCTTTCAGCAAACATCAGGTCATCATCTTTTTCTCTTAACTGTCCCGACAATAATTACAAGAGGACGACTGTGTAGCAGGCCGGCAACGAGCAGACGGGATAGCTTTCAACAAGTGCAATTTATCCTTTTCTATGGCTAATGGGTCCTGCGACAGAGGATACTTGGGATGAAGCGGTAAGAGTTACAAAGGGACAGAGGCAATAGAGTAGAAAACATCAAAGTTAGCATGTGTTTGCTCCCAGCAAGAATGTCAGAAGGTCTTTATATGAGCAGCTGTGACTTCAACCTGCAGGCAGCAAAACTGACAATAACCTAGTTTTTACAGGGATGGGGGAGAATAAAATTAAAGAAGACAGACTGGTGAACTTTGGGGAATGTTTTGTAATAATCACAGGTGTTTCTGTCCTTTTAGTGAGAACTTAAAACAGTAAGGTTCATCTGAGGTTGCTGATCCGTCTTTTGTCGTTTTCGTTATCGCAGTAACTGAGGAAAGTTGCAAGAATCATCATCAATCAATTTACTTTTTGTTCTAACAAGTGTTTTGTGTTATTGTGACATCCTTATTGCAATCAGTCACAGGGTGTGGGTGTTTGGATGTAAGAAAGTGGGTTGTTGGGTTGAGCGAGTTGTGGCAACAGAAGATGGCTGTAAACAAGGTGAAACTTTGCCAGCTGAAATTACGTCAACAGTGTGATTGCCAATTTAGACAGACGGGGGAAGGATAGGAAAAACAAACTTAGAGGTACAAATTGTACAATTGCTAGAAAGTTTTTAAAAAAAGATGAGGTAAAAGATGATTTTTGATTGATTGTAAACACAACATTAACTTATCTTGTTATGTTTAAGATGTCTGTGTATTGTGTTGCATAGATGTCCTCTGAAGTTAACCAGCTAGTGCCAGAAACATAAACATAGCTAGCACGACATTACTTGAGCACACGAGTAACTGTTAATAACAATAAAAAAAAACAACATAAAATATAAATAAATAATACACAAAATACAGAGGTCTAATCACAAAACAGTGAATGTTTTTTGCAGTGCTTGTTTAACCTTTATGTTTCAATGTCTTCTTAAAATCAATCAATTTATTCCTAAAAATTATGCACAATACATATATATAGAAAAAGCATCGGTGGATAAATAGTTTGGCCATAATAACAAAGATGTGGTACCCTTTTCCTGTCCATCATTTTTACCCCAAATTTAATATCATTAAATTCTTATATGGATGCTTGACAGCCTTTTTCAGAAAACCAATTTTGAATCCCAAAAAGTAATTTTGTCAACGTTGAATCTCTGTCTCAAAAAGATTGCTATTAATGATTTTAAATTGAGTGGCAGAGAGTTATACCAGATACCCTTCCTGGTTTATGTTTTCACCTGGGCTTGAACCAGCATCATTTTGATTAGCAAAGCAAATACGTAAGCCACTACTGAGCGCTACAATGTGGCCCGAGCCCATGAACACAGAAGGACAGTGTTTACAGAGGAAGAGAGAATTTTCCTGTATAAGCTAGCAGTCCACCTGAAACCACAGGAGGTGGTCTTCAGATCGAATGCAGGTTTAATGCACTTCTGCACTGGCTTAATTATTGGGCTCCAGAAGCTACGTCAATCTTTTATAGAGTCTATGGCTTGAATACACCCTTGCAGAACACCACTTTGTACTTAAATATGGGACAGTAAGTCAAGTGTCCACTGTGCCCACAATCCAGTGTGAGAGGGAGGACAAGCGGTACTACCTAGAGATATATTTTTTCCATAGTCTCTGATTTTAACCTTTTGGGCCATCATGGTGGAGAGCAGGGAGTTGATAAATGGCTCAGTAAATACAACAATGTTTGAGAACAGGGTTAAAGAGACAGGGTCGGCTGTCTCTGGTCTGTTTTTCCCACGCAACCCTCGTCGCTCTTATGTCTCCTTGCACACCACTTACCACGTCCTCTCTCCCAGCCATCGTAGTCAAGCCATCAGATCATGCTGTAGCACTGTCTGGCAACACAAACACCGGCTACCCCAGCATTAGAATTAAAAGTTTGGCTAAGAAAAAAAAAATCATTCCTTAAGCCCTGAAACCAAGTATTACACTTATTGAACCTTTAAGGCCTGAACTAAATTTTACATTGCAAAACGGCTTTGCCTTTAGTGCTAAACCAGGCAAATAAATCTGAAAAGCAATTTTAAAGTTTAATGCAGCAGCACTGTTGAATTCTGCTAAATTGGTTTGGGTAGCCCCATGGGTCCTCTCTTATCAATCACCAGCAGAATTTACAATCATGCACTGAAAGCAAAATAAAATGACTGCTTGGTTCGGCGTGGAACCGAATGAGTAACTGTCATCGGGAGATTTTACTCAGGCTTTACAGATGTTTTCATCACATCTGGTGTCTCATTTACTGTAGCTTGTATGACTCTCTCCAAAACAACAAACTGTGTCCTAGATTTCACAGCTTCCTGGGCCCTGCTGTCAGGGTCGTTATAGGTGTTGGGCAGGAGATGACAAGCTGTCAAGCCTGTTTTCACATTATCAGAGGGTGAATACTAAAGCAGATCCCGTTAGTGCCAAAAACTTCAGTTTCCTCCTTTCTTTTCGAACTTTCCTCCTGCTTTGTGATCTTGCATTCACTCCTCACACAGGTACAAACAAGCTATCCATGTATTTAATTTGTACACCCGACAACAAGTTTGCTGCCAGAGGCTTAATTACTTCTTCCCAGCACAAGACAAACAGTAGGCATGCTCGCGTCCCAGGCATCATCTAAAACTACATGACGTGAGGTGTTTCTTGCCATATTTCTTACTGCGAGAGAGCGAGGGAAAGGGGAAAAATAGATGAAAAAAAGCTTGTATATAAATAATTATAGCAAGAGTACAATACATTGTTCCAATCGCAGACACCAGGGAGCTGACAAAAGGCACTTTGCAGAAGTTCAGAGTGAAGCGAGCTCAGTAGAAGTCAAGATAAAATTCAGGTTTCGGGTTAATGGCACAGTTCTTTACCACCTGTGTATAGTCAACCACTGTTTTTATATATTTTACTGCTTTCCTTTCACTGAACTTGGCTTAGAGACCCAACTTTATAAAAACTCTATAATGTCACTTCCATTATGCTACCTCAATTGGTAAGGGTCACTTGACATTCACTTCAAAACTCCCTGGACATGAACAACACACACACACACACACACACACATTTTCATTGCATGTCTGCAATGAAGCACGAACTGTTTATTGAATCTGGTCCTGCGTGTCGTGACCTCGGTGCATCGTGCTGCCGCGTGGCAGGGTATCTGCAGTACCTGCTGCTGCTGAAAGTGCTGATCTGTGCCTAGGAACATGTTCCAATTTTCACCTCAGTCCTAGGCAATCTAGAAGTGACACTGGCTGGTACGTATGAGACTTGGGATGATGGGCCAATTATGTAAATAAAAAACAACAACAAAAAAACAGATAGCTTTTAGTGCTCAAATTGCATCTATCTGAGGGGGAAACTAAGTTTTACAGATGACACATATCTGCAAAATCTGCAGAGAGTTTGAAGTGTTGGTAGATGTTCGCAAGTTTGTTGTCTTTGGATGATTCATGAATCTGGGTGTTGCTGTAAGTTGGAAAAATAAGACAAAGGTGTCAGAGATTGAATATGAAAGCACTTCAGGGTGACAGATATACAGCTCAGATTTTTTTCCCCCCCATGAAGTAAGCAGTACTTTGACTGGCACTGTAATATCCAAAAAGCACCTTGTGTTTGGATTTGACTAACTTTTACTGTGGATTGATTTAAGTTAGTCTAATTGTTGTTTCCTGCCTCAAGAAGTTCTTAAGTACTTCTGATGGATTTAAATATCTCTTTTTATTTGTTTAAAACAATTTAACTGTGCACAGATTGGTAACCTGTACTCCACCACTCGCCCCATGGTAGCGGGGATAGACTCCAGCCCTCCCGCCACCCTGATAAGGATAAGTGGAAGAGAATGAATGGAAGGATATTTAACTGTGGCTCTCTGCTCAAGGATGGAGATTGTCAGATTGTCAGTGTTCTTATGGAAATGTCGAGGCTCTTACCAGAAGCGACGAGAGAAAGGAAATGTTATAATATTAACCCGTACCAAGAGAGCACTGCCTCTGAGTACAAAGATGGAAGTTTCATTGTTCTGTGGCTTATTTAGGTTACTATCTACAATACAGAAAAATTGTTATCTTCTTCTCTGATGGATTTTTCCTTGTAAAATGTCAGTACAAAATGGTGAGATGAGAACAAAGGCTTTGTTCTTTGATTCGACAAGACTATCACCAAAAGTTGACATTTAGGGAAGAAAGTAAATCAGTAGGGAGAGTGATAGGACAGGAGAGGAGATAAAGAGGGGAAAAAAGTGAATGCAAACAGGATGACGGTGGATGCGGCACGCTGACTCATGGTTGTCTTAGGTATTCCTGATGTCTGCAGCCAATCGATCAAAAGCTTAATTTTCCCATGTAATTCATCTCGCAGCACTAAGGGCAAGCAGCCACCAGCTGGGCAGCAGCATCCCTGGCAGGCTCCCAGTAAAGCAGCCTGGACAGGCCAGCAATAGGTCCAATTCAGTGAGAGCACAAACCTACCTAATGTGCTCCTCATCAGGACGACTTTCAGAACTTTGGGAGAAACGCACACAACAACATCATTACTGTGTGCTTGTTACAGGTGGAAATATCCACCTGTAACCCAACAACACTTTAGTTAAGTGAGGCCAAACAACCACAAACCCATAAAAATTTCGAAATGGGCTATTATAAATCCTGCCAAGCTTACCAAAGACATACAAGCGCACGATACAGTCCACAATGTATTACTAACTGCCACCCACTGCCAGCCCACGTCTCTGTTCATGCTCCCTGCCCGTCTGCACTCCACAGATACAGTGGAAGATGGATTGCTATCTGAGGTGAATGACATGTTGTGTGCTTAAGAAACTGCTGAAATCCCAGCCACACAAGTGGAGGAGAAAGGTATGAGGGTAGCAGGAGGTAAGATAAAAGCGGGAGGTAGGTGCATTGAGGGAGTGATGGATAGGAGGGAAGCTTAGGGGTGTGCAGATGGATGCTGAGTTGTGTGCTCGCTCAAGGGGAAAGTCTGCTCCCCGCTCACTACCACAATCCATTTCTCCTTTGAATAGTTGCACCATCACCCCCCTACACCATCTATCTTACAACCAGCACATGGCTCTTTGCTTTTAAACTCTACAATATCTTTGTGTAATCTCCCAAGACCTTCAGGACAGACTGTGATTTTTAATATTAAACTAGCTTTATAATGCAACTGTGCAAGTAGCCTCCCATGGATTGCTCAAATTACATCAGAGACGTATAAAATAAAATAACACTAGAATATCCAGACATCTTCTATATGATACATTATTTCTGACAGGTTGCTACCTTGACATTAATAAAGATGCCATGCTAGGCAGGTCTGTAATCTATTTGTTCAGCTCTGTATAGAAATAAGACCCTGGTCCTTAAACAGCTCTGGTCCACAGGGTGTAAGACATCGTTACCACCTGACAGCACGTTCGATGGATTTCATTTGGCTCCCCTGTTCATTAAAGATAGTCTTCTATATCATCTATCCAGCTCTAAACTGTCAAGCCCATAATTTTGTCATTGCACACACCACCCATCAATAAGCACTAATCAAGGTTGCTGTGGATTCACAGCTTTTTAAAAGAAGCAGCGATTAAAATCAAGCGTGAGAGCTGGTCAAAGCATAAATAAAACACAATAATAGCAATAACAATAATGATGATGATGAAGATGAGGTGGAGGAGGAGGCTGTCCACTGCCACATGATGACAGAATGGAAATGATTAGCAATGATATAAGACAACAAAACAGGATAGATAAATGCTCCTTCATTTCTTATGTGCTCTAAAGTGATTGTGATTAGCAGTGTGTCCCTCCACATTTCCATTTCAGCAGCATTTTCCAGCAGAAATAATGGATAGTCTGAATGGAGTCATCACGCTCAAGTACTGTGCCCACCTCTCATGATTTATATTGTACTGGAGTGTTGTGAATAAATAGTCAAGTCACAGTGTGAGCTCTGTGGCCACTTTAATGACACTCTGGTAATGCCAAACCAGCAGCTGTGTGATAACAGGCTTAGCGCGCCACTTATTTAGCACAAAGTAGCTTGAATCCATGTTATTTTACACATATCTACATTGCCACATTAAATGTATCAATTCATAAGTGCTCAAAGTCAAACATGAGCTTTTATCCCAGGATGGTGGGATTGGTTTTCAGCTTCTTTCTTTATGCCTTAATAAAAGGGCAACTCTTATTTCATTGCTGACTTTAAAAGTTGCATTAGATTTACTTGTCAAAAAATCTAGTGAATAATAATGTATAATAATCTTACATCTTAAAGATGACAGGGCTTCGTCCTTAAATAGCAAACATTTTGCATTCAAAGTTTTATATCAGGGGTTCATAAATAGTGGACAGTTAAAGGTGCTGTTTAGCTGCCTTGGGGGAACCTGGAATTCCCTAATATTTGTATATTCAGTACTAAATTTCTATTTTTTTCTCTGGGAAGGCATCCACCATTGTTTCAGCAGAGTAAATCTTGACAAGTGCATTAATTTGGTTGGCACACTTGAGTTTTTCCTCCCTCTGGAAAGATAGCGAAATACAGCAGAATAAACAATAGTGTACATGTAAAGAAAAGTATCCCCACACACACCGTGAAGGCTTATTGTGCAAGATTTGAATGCAAGATGCAGTGATTGTTTGTTTGTTTTCTAACACAAAGACAGCAAGTTGGATTGTGACTCCTATATTTTCTTTGCATTTGCCATATTAGGTAAAATCTTTCACTGTTCGGTGGACTACTCTCCTAAACAACCATATTTTCATTTGAATCCTGACTAGGCCCAGTTCACTGCACATTAACATCGAATTTGGTTAATTCTTTTAGGCTTCTCAAAATCTTTTAATGTTTCCCTGCAATTGTTGGCTCATTAAGGTTGTATCAGTGGAAAAGCATAAAAGCACAAGACCATTGTTGTTCTCTGACTTGTGCATGAGCAGCTTTGTGCAAGCAAAACAGCAACTCAAGCAAAACAACACTGCTCCACTGCACTACTAATGGGCAAAATCTAAAAAAAAAAAAGAGTGTAAAGAAAGTGACCCACTGAAACTGTGTGGCAACACCAGAGCAGCTATTTTATTTCTTCTTTTTATTATTATTATTATTATTATTCAAAGCTAATGGGACAATTTTGCACCAATGTAGTGCTCCCTGTCAGATTAAACTAAACCTGACCTTCAGTTGCTACAGAGAGAAAACTCTCTCTATGCACTCTCTCTCTGCTCTTTGAAGCAGACTCACACTCAATGTCCACTCAGTGACTGAGCTTAGGAGAACTGCGGAGCAGTTCAAGAGGTCCAAAAGCTGAAAATGAAAGGAAAACAAAAAAGAAGGTTTCAAGGGATTTCAGAGCAATGGAGTAAATCTAAGTGATGATGAAGTTATCTGCACCAGGTTAAAATGATTAAACTATCTCACTCTAGAAAGCAATTAAATCTCAATTAATGTCATTCATCACCTGCAGACAGGGCATCATTGACCAAGAGGGGAAAGATTCACTGCAAGCACTTATATCGATGACAGATTTAGAAGTTTAATCTGAGGAAGGGAACACAAACACATACTCAAACATGGTGTATATAACACCATAATTTATATACACACCTTCTGTCTACAGCCGATGTAGCAGAGGTGTGATTGACATAAATATGCACATGTAATTATATTACATCATAAGCAAATATGTTATGTAAGCAAAGCAAAAACAAAAAACTGCAGCATTAGTATACAGATGAGTGGAATAATGGTGTCATCCTTGTTGCCTCTGCCTCTCTTTTCTTGATAGTCTGTTTACACATGCTCACTACACTCTGCTTTTCTAATGATGTATTGTTCCAGCCTCTCTCTATATTTGCTCTTCATGTGCTCTGCTTCTACTATCATCCCCTCATCTGCTTCACCTATCCGTTTCACTGCACTCGCACACATCAAGGAAGAGTGTTTTTTTTTTCTTTTAAAATTAGGTTTAGTGTGGATTTTAATTTCACACAGTGACCGCTGGTGCACTGAAAAGAAGGAAGCACAATCTCAGCCATCAGTTATTGCTCAGTGGACAAGGAAGTAAATGGCAGTTTTGAGTTTTCTTTGTTGTGCTATACCCCAGGCTGCTTTTTTTTTTTACAAAATTATTTTTAATTTGTGACCATTTTATGCACGAATGTGGGCACATTTATATTTCATGTTCAAAAATAGCACAGAGGTCTGACAGCTTTTATCAATGACTCAGGTTAACAACAACAACAACAAAGGATGTGACCAGTCCAGTGGAAATATTGTTCTAATTAGGAACATACAAATATAGACACTGTTTGATTCCCTTAACTACAGATGTCCTCAATTACAGCTGCATTAAAACCTTGCTGGAGGCTTGGACAGCAGTAAATGAGACTTTCAGTGACAGCAGAGTGATTTTGCACACATCCTTCAAAACGTATTCATGATAAACAAACAAACAAAATTTAACATGACACTTAAATCATCAAAAGTTTCATTGAAAATTAAACTTTTAGAACTATTTCTGTTACAACATATCGATTGAAAGACAGTCACATCCCTTGAAAATATCCCCAAATCCTACATCTTGTCCTTCCCTTTAACTATACTGGAAATTTAACACATTCCTTACATATAAAAAGTAAAGTGATGTAAAAAACAAAACAAAAAAAAAACAAAAAAACAATTAGTTGTGTTAAAACAAGATTCTGCCAACAGAGAAACCAAGAATTTATTATAGCAATGGAGCAGCTCTCCCATAAATCTCGTGTACTTTTCCCACACTGATGTTGTCCTGCAGTACCCTTTAATCATCTCCACTTCAGTGTTGATATATGAGCATGAGCATGTCAGATTATAAGTACAGTACTCCATTGCTTATTGCGCTGAAACAAATTATGGCAGCTTTTGACTGTGCTGCGACATCTAGCTAGAGAGTGACACGCGTGGTGGCAAATTTCCCCACCAGCAGCATCAAAGCTCCTCTATAAATACACGCATAATCGCAAACACATAATGACCCATATGCAAAGCAAACATACAAGCTGCTACTATATAAGAGTGAATGGAAATGGGAAAAACACTGAAACAATTCGCCCTTTGAGACTCACAGCAGGGAATGCAAAAGAAACAAAGCTCTTAAATGAGCACACGTGTACAAAAACCAGAAGGTTTTCACTCGCAGTTTTTTGCATGCTTGTACTTCTGACACATGCAACTCAACATGAAGCTATACGTGAAATGTATTCATCTGTCTTGTAAGATATAATTTAACAACAGAGAGAGTTCATCTCTTTTGTTATTCGAGGATAATACAAGACTTAAAAAAATCTTTTATTGTTAAGTTACCGTATACACATCTTTGTCTAAAACTGATACGGTTGTGTTACTGAGGAGTAATGTTCAAGCCCCCTATATATCTGGATTTTCAATGCATTTAGTTTATCTGTGTGGGAAAAAAAACACCCTTTTATCTATTTTTTTGTCTAGTTAGACTTGCTGAGAAAAAAAACAATGCCTCAGTATTTTAGGCTGAGCTCAGCAGAAATTTTAATTAGATGACACATTATTGCAGTATATATAGCGGGAGGTGTTACAAGTGATTACGAGATGTCAAAGGTGTGATAGAGGAATTCAATGCAATAATGCTTAGAATGTGAGAAGTGAGTGAACAAAAACAATTCATAAATATTCATAATTTATATTAATGGATGAAAAAATAAGAAATAAAAGCTTCCTGTTGTGCATAAATATGATGCTGTGCAGCAAAATATATTCCGAATTGCGGTGTTCCTTCATTTTTATCATGCAGATGATTTCTTGCAAACGGGCAGCAGCACTGTTACTACTGGAAAATATGTTGCTTTGCAGGTGCAAAGTTGTTTGGCAGGCACAAATCTATCTCACAACACCAGTGTAACAATGCGCTCCTCTTTTATATCTAATGAAGAAGAGAGGAGTGTTTAAAACCGTCCTGCTCCACAGTCAAAGAGACAGTCTGCGGGAAACTATCAACATTATAATGTAGACCTTAAAACCACTGCTATTTCCTCCCAAGAATTTTAAGGTAGACCGGGGAGACACCATCACATTTTTTTTTCTTTTTACATTAAATCCAAACTCTACAGCACAAACCATCCAGTCATTAATATTAATATTGTTCGCAGGCTTTGATGAAGGGCAGCAGCTCGGCCAGAAATATTATGCTATTAAGGGTATATGCATAAATGTAAGATGTGTAAATAAATGCAGGAGAGCGGTAAGAAACTATCCTTTGAAATCATGATATCGGTGGGTTATAACAGTTCGAGACCAACTAATAATGTTGAATGTGGAATAATTTGATCTGACTAAAACATTAAACGTCAAAACGTTAGTTTATGCACCGAGTCCTCGCTCTTAAAATGATCAAACGATGCACCTTCACCAAGCGTGGCGCATGCATGTGGCTGAAGCATAACAATCACTGTGGGTCTCTGAAAAAATGGGGGGCTTGGAGAATGAAAATCACCATCGGATCCATATTCAAAAAGAATCAGAGAAAAAGAGAAAAAAAATCAGCGCAGTGCTCCTTTCCCCCCCTAAAAGATTAGATTTTGATTTATTTGTTACTGCAATACCAGAAACTTGTTGTCTGTTACTGAACAGAACGATGAAGCCGATCAAAACCGTCACAAACTGCTGAATGATTGCTGTCCTGCTGATCACTTTATATTTGAGAACGGGGAAAAAGCGATTAAAAAGATCCCTCTAATGTGCTGTTCTGACACCGGAGTGATTTGTTATTGTTGCCTGTAAGATGCAATAAAACTGTCTTATCCCGCCATAAGAGACCCACCATTTGTTTTAATTTGCAGTATCCATTCGGCAGCCAAAACCCTTTCTAGTCAAATGAGACTTGGGATGTATGCCTAAGATACTAGGAATTAATACAAGCAAGTCTAATGAGAAAAAGTGTCATAGACAGATGTTAAACTTACCAGTTTGGTTAATGGGAATTCCCTTTACATCCTACTGCAGGTGTCGGTGCGCTGCGCTTTCTCGAGCACTGGACCCCCGATTCACTCCAGCGCTCTCCAGGACAGCCGGCTGTCAGCCAAAAACGTGACCGGAATAATTTGCCTCCGTTTTGTCATAAATATTACAGCGGGAGGGGGGGAAACCCTTCGCGGCTGCAGATACGGGGCGCAGCCAGTGGCTGCTGTGCGCTCACGAATAAGGTAAGATGAGAGTGTGTCTTGGCGTTTCTCTTAGACTCCCCCATTCAACAAGGCGCGCTACACCTGTCCACTTTTATTCCGCGGACTTGTACAGCATCCCACGCAAGGACCGGCCAAACGCATGATCATGCGCTAACCGCTCGCTGGAGCGCAGTCGCCGCTCCATCCCAGCGACCAATACGGTGATCTGCAAGCGGAGGGAGGATGGAGAGGGGGGTTTTCGTTGGAAGGGGTGGAGACAGGAATGCAGGAGGCGCGGTGGGGTGCTGGTGTGTGTGTGTGTGTGTGTGTGTGTGTGTGTGTGTGTGTGTGTGTGTGTGTGTGTGTGTGTGTGTGTGTGTGTGTGTGTGTCGGTAGCCTTTCACAAGGACGACCTGAAATTCCTCAAGGGTGAACGCTCTTCTGTAGTAATTCAGCGAGATTTCCCAGTCTCCTACCCTCCCTCTCCCAAAACATTAGGCACAATTCACATGTCTCCCTCAAAGGAAAATGACTGGATATATTCTCGACATGATAATATCACTTTGCCCCCACCACCATTGTGAAGGAGGCTATTTGAGGGTCTGCCTGTCTTGGCTGCACTGGGGGCTGTACAGTGAATATCTACACAGCTCATGTCAGATTCAGAATTTTCATTTGCATGCTCCTGCTGGTGCTGCTGGTGGATGAGCTGGTTAGAGAACAGATTCATGAAGTTTGACACCATATATCACACGAGATTGCCATCCATTGTAAGGTGCATCCTTCTATCAGGTCTACTGTGAACACTGTGTCATTAGGTCTGTGCAGGGATCAAGGTCACCCACTGATAAATGTGTGACCTTGAACACAGAGTCAATATAAGGTCCCTTGTCAGCGCAGTTCTCACGCCACCGTTTGTTTTAGGGGCTTAAATCACAATGCAAGTATCTGTAAGATAATGTGCAAAGGTGGATTTAGATAAAAAGTATGTGCACTTGGGAGTCTCTAAAGGGGAGCTGGGGCAGCTGATGTCAGCTGTTCTTTGTTCATAAACTCCCACAGGGGGGAAAAAAGCAACAAAAAACATTAAGGCGTTTTCTCATGTTCAAATGTGTATAGAAAGCAAAATAATTACTAAACAAGCTTTGAATAGTTAAATGCTTCTTGAACCTTTTACACCTGCGACTGAAATTTCAGTGATGACTCATGTATGCTAGAGGCATACAGATGTAACAGATGGTGGGATCATTTCTGAATGAGAAACCTTTAATGTTTAAAAAAAACAACAACTAATTAGTCATCTGTTGGATCAACTTCTTTAGAGATGGGTTTAGTTTTGCTTGTTTGAAAATATTTAGGTTTAATTTTACTTTAGTTTTCCAAGTTAAGACAATTAGTTCAGTTAGTTAAAGTAGATTTTTTTCCCCAAAAATCAAGTTTTTATTTTACTTAAGCTTTTCTCATTTGTGGTTTTAGATTTTTATTTAGTTTTAGTTAATGATATTAACCTTGCTGTATACAAGATGTATACAGCAGATAAATGGTCGATGGACTGGTTCTTATACAACACTTTTCTGCCCTTTTTGAGCACTCACTTGGAGTGTTTTTTACCACAAGCGCTATTCACACCAGATTTTTTTTTCTCTATGCTTAAGTGCTTTCTATCTAACATTTGCAACATTACACACATATGGTTTATTAGACTGATAAAGAGGGCCAGCTCTGTCCTGGACAATTCCCCTGATTCCATAGAGGTGGTGGGTGAGAGGGGGATGTTAGCCAATCTCATATCTATGATGAACAACACCTCTGACCCGCCGCATTCGACTGTAAAGGCCCTGAGCAGCTCCTTCAGTTGTAGACTGCAGAGTGCGATCCAGGTCCTTCATCTACATTGCGCACATGCAAGT